>FASU01053771.1:0-11171 GCA_001486225.1 Heliconius pardalinus sergestus
ATATCACTGAATGAATTGAATCGACACAGCTCGAGCTCGATATACGTCCGCGAGGCAGCCGTGTACCGTGTGAAATAAAAAGGAAACTTCCCACCCGTGGTTATAGCAAATTTTATCGGATGACGCAAGCCGTGTGTAATACTGCGCGTCTGAGGAATAAACCTGCATTAATATGAAATGTACGTTTCGCCGCTTTTTTTTAATAAAGATTGGTTAATGTTTGTATTGCTGCCGCTATAAATAATCTGTCTAGTCGGGCGAGAAACAAAGAACTGTCGTACCATCATTTTGTTGGAACCCTTCTGACATAATTGAGAACCTCTGGATAGTTTACAGTTAATAAATTCATCATTTCACTAAGTTATAAAAACTCCAAAATGTCAAACTCATATATTTCCGATGTTATGGGAAAGCAAAGTTTTAATATTTCGACACTGATTCACTCATTCATTGATTATCAAAATAGAACTTCCCATACTTAGACCAAGAGAGCTGATATAAAACAATATCAAATATAGGAACATCGAAGATCTGGAGTTACCTGGTGACCCTAATGACAAACTGTAACTACCCAAGCTATTATACCTAGATATTGGCATACTTTAAATAATTTATTGGGCGTGTTGGTTCTCTTCTTTTGATGTATAAAAATTTAAGGTTTGGAGTATCTGATGAAGACCCTTAAGAGTTCGGCTAAATTATGAAAGTGCGGCGTGACTTTCTGCTACTTAACTAAATTGTAATTTAGAAGGAATTTTAATTTTTAATCAATCAGGAAATATAAAAAATACGTTATATATAAACATTCCTCAAAATGGACGATCAAACCCACAACTGTTTCGACTAATCAGACACCTGGCAACTACGCTACGGTGGCGCCTATGACCCTCAAAATCCCAATATTTATCCGAACATGAGATTGGCATCATTCCAATGCCGGTTTATGTATATAATATGCAGTATATACTTTCATTTCTGCGAAGCTCGGCGCTCGTCCATGGGAATACCCTGTACGTAATAAAATTAGCAATGTCGTCTGCATTCGGTAGTCCATTTGTAACGGGAAAACGTATGAGTCATCGAGGTTATTTTGAATGCCATATATGATAGAATATATAATTGTGATAGTCGCAAAATTGCTTGACGATTTAAAAAAATATATCACTTAAAAATGTTATTGAATTACTTAATAATGTTTTTAATATTTAACCATATGCTATTGGATCTTTCGTGAGAGGACTTGTGAATTTAGCTTGAGACGCAGCTGTTACATTATGATATATCTACTTTTATTATACAAAGAATAAATTTAACATTTTTAAATATAAGTAATTATAAAAAATAATGACATTTAAAAATATAATTTAGCTTAAGACGAAGCTGTTCCATTTCTTGTTATAACACCAATTGTCAAATTAAAAATATCGTCATCTTTAACCACTAGTCAGTGAAGGTCAAAGTCATACTCGAATACGTAATAATACTGCCTACGTATTATTAACTGGCGAGTACAGACTCGCTCGCGGTTTCGCATGCTTTACTTTCGTGATATTCTACATTGGTACAACTTTCTTATATATTCACCGATTTAAATAAAAGAAACATAAAATGTTAAGTGAGAATTGTCAAAATACAATAGTGAAAACGGTATTTAAATCGGTGAAGCAGTTTCTAATTTTTTAAGATTAGCGTGCACAAACGCTCAGACAAACAAACAGATAAAAAACAATGTTATGGGTCCTATTAATTACTTTGATAATTAAAAAAATAGATTTTATTACATATCTTCCGTATACAGATAGCGACCAGTTACAATTTTATTATATGTATAGATGAGGAAAATCTTTACAATAAATAAGTAATTCAGATCCGATTTTTATAGTGATATAACAGTGGCTGCGTTAAAATCTCTTTATATCTCACATTATTATCAGATGAGAAATGAATTTTAGTGTGTAATGTCTCTTTATTAATTTTTAAATGTTAGGTGTGGTACATTTAAATCTCCATATAAAAAAAGACAATCGTAGCACAGTGGACTGTGGAACGTTTCACCGTGACCGCGATAGTTGTGACTTGTGGGTTGGATTTCATTCGGGCTAATGACCTATTATCATTTCCCCACTTTGATAAGGCAACCTGCGGCGTTGAGCTTTGCCGCTCAACACGCAATATTTCAGACATTGTGGGAGGAAAGTAGAGAATGGATTGTTTTGATTCTTACTTTCTTAATATCTTTTCCAACTTCACAATCCGTATCCCACTTTTCGCTATTTTTTCTCGAGACGTTGCGTGTTGATTGGCGGAATCCAACGTGGCGCTTTGCCTTGGTACCAGAGCGAAGTAATGTAAATATTAATAAATAATAATTTATTACACCGAGTGGGAATTAAACCCACAACCACCACATCACATACTTGGTGCGCCTGCACCACGACGGCCGCTATCAATCTTTTGTCCACAACAAAACCCATGGGCGTAGGAAGGGGAGGAGTCGGGTGGGCCGTTCCCACTCCAGAATAGTCTGATATCGACAACATTTACACGAACAAAAATATATCTAGATAATGCCTACAATAATATATGTGGAATATAGGGTTAAGCTATTAAAAAAAAAGATTTAAAAAATAGGTTCAATGTTCCATATAGGGGTTACTCCCTCTTATAAAAAAACTGTCAGATAATCCAACAGTCTTAAAGCCCAAAAAACAACCAAAGGGATATAGAAATGGTCACGGAAGACAAAACATAATGAATGACTGTCAATTTTATAGTCTATCGTTTATCTTATTATCTCTGAATATAGAAAAAAAACCAACTTATCTATTCAATCGCATTCAGGCATACATTAGGAGCACGATAGCGTACATTTTTTTTTAGATAACAAAATGTTAATAAATGATAAACTGTTGCTAGTACATGCTGACAGTCACTATCGTTATGCATGGTGTAGAATTCATTTATATTATAACTGTAGATGGAACATCTTATTTGTTTTAGATTCATCTATCTATTTTGAATTATTTTTACGAATCTAATTTGTATAAAGTAATAATTTAATTAGGATCTATCTAATGGTTAGTAGACGTGATGGTTATGGGTTCGATTCCAAATTCAATTTTATTTATTGGGTGAATTAAATTTGTTTATTGGGTCTCTTCTGTTTATTCTTCATAATGGCGGTATGGTAAATCATATAATACGACGATAAAAATATTTTAAATGTGGTTCACCATTTTATTTGACTCGGTATTGTTTGATGACGATGATGAGTCATAATCGTGGCGCAGGTCAGTGTCACTGAAAACGCGGTTGCGGTATTTCTTCGCTCCGGTATCGAGGCAAAGCGTGGTGTTGAGTTCCGCCCTTCCTTCCGAGTTCCTTTTGCCGAATTTTATAAAAAAAACACCAAATTTTAGATAATCTATGTATTTTAATATGCCAAAACATGTAACTTTAAACTAAAATAACATTTTCTTATAAAAAACAACAATTTGAAACGTAAAAATAACTTTTTTCCAAATATTATGATTAAACAATTTGAATAGCAATTTTGAATACAATTTTAAACATATTTTAAATCTTGTACACATATGATATGAAATTTTGTTTAAATATAAGAAAGTACTATATATAGGTACTAGGTAGTTATAAAGCAATCTATTTAGGTATTTATTCACATTAAATATGTTTATTGCCTTTTTACATAAAAAAGTAAAAAATGTCATTCTTTCATTTTAAACTAAAAAAAGTTTAAAAAAAAAAAATACATTGAATTGAATTTTAATTGTAATTGATTTAAAAAAGAAAACTGAATTGACCAGCGTTAATCAAATTGACTTTAGATATTAGTAGATTCATAAGAACAAAATCGCAAAGAAATTTATAATTTTAATTTGCAATCATTATTTAATGTGAACAAACTTTTAAAGAATAAGCTATTATACACTAAAACAATTATAGATCACAGATCAAAACTTATGTTTATAATGAATGAATTACTAATTATTATTTGAACGTAGGTGATTTAAAATACGTAAACTTAATTAATATAAAAAATATACTACGGTCAACAAGACGGGGTTGTCCTAGAAGGCTGGGCAGATTTGATTTCAATATTTTTCTCACTTTTGAAAATCTTCTTCGCAAGCGAACAATGCGCGTAATTTCGGAAAATCCTAGCTTTAGGCGGCCACAACTTGTTGACCATAATATTAATTGGATAGTACTGCATAATGTTACACAGCAGGTATAGTCTCTATATTATTTAAAGAGTACGAAAACTGAAAATATTAATTAAAATATTATAAAATTTAGTGAAATTTATATATAACTATTTAGAAATATGGTATGATTTAATTCTTAAAGTTAATAAACTAAAAATTTAACTAAATACACAAATAGCTACACAAATTAAATAAAAAATTACAGGTAAATAAATTATGTTTGTCTTATATTTTTTTGTAAAAATATTGGATCACACAATATGTCTACTACTTAACCTTAAAATGAAGCAAAATAACTGTTACATTTCTTATTGAATTTAAATTTTTAAAAGTATAGATATATGTTGTCTAATGTGTTATTGTGGTATATTAAGAAATTACATAAGAGTTATTTTTTTATTTTGTAATTATATAATCTATGCATGTGGGATTCCCAAAGTTATATAATAATAAATAAATAATTTGAATCAGCATATATCAAACAAAAACGGAAACTAATTGTTTTATCAATACATTACATATATTCAACGATATTTACACTTTGTTCCGTAAAATTTTAATATTTAAAAAAAAAATACAAAATATAGTACGGTCGACGAGTTGTGGCGTTAAGTTAGGTTTTCTGAATTTTTGAACATTGTATGCTCGGAAAAAATAATCAAAGTAAGAAAACGTGTAAAAATTTGATCGTAGCGGGATTTAAACCCGCGCCTCTTTGCATGCGTCTTCCTAAGGGTGGTATAACACCTTAAAATGTTAAAAAATAAGTGAGAAAATTCCTAAAATCGATTTTGGCGGCCACAACTCTTCCACCGTACTCTATATATAGATACAATACTTATTATACCGTGAAAGATATATATATATTTTTCATGTATGTATATATATTATCCCTTCGTTCTTAACATTCTTTTGATCTTCAGTAATTGATTGTTGAGTGGCGAAACTCAACGCCGCGCTATTTGATGGAGTCTATAATATAATTATAATGTTTTCAAGCTAATTTGAATACATAACTATGTTGCCCAATTAGACCCTGAAATTACCTTCACCACTAAGGGCGGCACTAAGCGCCGGACTTAGTCTTCTTACTAGAGTAGAGAATGGAGTGCCTTAACACTAGGCTACCAGGTTCCTTTTGACTACTGCTGTATTGAAGCTATTAAAATAATATTCCTCATATTGAAAATATATATTGCAGATTTGGCAAGTGTCAATTTCAACAAATTAACTACTAAAACATTTTAATTTTGCAAATTCAGCTCGTAAATTACTACATACACATTTATGTAATATCGTACACTTTAAAATTAATATTATCCACCATTTTGAATTGAATTATTTTTCATTTCTTTTCATTGATACTGGCTTGGGGCACTAGAAGAGACTTTTTCTAATTTTTCAAAATGTTTTCTTGCATTTCTTATGTTTATTAAGGTAGCTTCAGATGGTATTTTTGGGTCCGACATTTCTACCATTACATACGTGTTGCTTGTAAAGCCATCTATGAAAGCTGCAAACACACTGTTTCTCACCTGAAATATAAACGATAATATTAACAAATTGTATACATTTTGTTCACTTTAAATTAATTTGAATGCATGATAATGTAAGTAATGTTTCATCACATTATTTCAATCATTTCTTTATGAAAAAATATTTCACATATTATAAAAGTATTGTGTGTCAGCCGGCGGGACAAAACAACAAAAGTAAGTTCATGTAAAAGTTCAGTATACCATTATTATAAAAACAATAATAGTATACTGAATTTAATTACCCATAAAAAACATAATAAAAACATTAAATGAATAGCATACCTCCATACTCTGAAACTGAGCAGCAAGCTTAGAACAAGAAAGTTTAAATTGTTTTACAATATTAGATACTTTTTCAAATCGATGGGCGTCGCGGTGCGGCCGCCGTTGGCAATGCGACACTACTAAAAACGTCGCACGCTCGAACAATAACACCTAAAAAGGAACAAAAGTGGTGAAAAACACAAAAATATATATGTTATTAATACTATATATGTGAGAGCTTGTGAAATCTGTGTGTAGGGAATGGAGTGTCTTAACACTCCTTCTGAATACCTTCCTATATGCGGGATACAGTGTAAAGCTAAATAAAACTAACCTCATCTGCATCAACTATAGCAGCAAACTGTTTGAGTGACGACTCCAGTGCTTTGACATTTGGTATTAATTTGTAGACTATACTAGACCAGGCCCTGGAAATATACGGAAATATGTTTAACATGTATATTAATATAATACTATCACTAAATAACCAATATAATTATATAGCTAATAGTATTACTAGGAGATTTTAGTTAATTCTTTTGTAATAAACAAAATGAAGCTCTCAAGTATAAATGTAGAAAGCTACATTTAATTTTGAATCAAACAAGAGCAACAACTCAATGTAAACGCAACAGGTTGTGGATTCCCCACTCAGCATATTAGACCATGTAAATTCCAATAAGATTTTTTTTACTTGCAGGTTTTACTTATACCATAGTAAAGTAGGCAGGGAGAATCCAATATAAGGAACAATATTTCTTACTTTCTTTAGAATTTCAGTTATTGCATGTTGAATAGCAGAACTCAACATCACAAGTCTACCAGAGTAGAATAATATAAATAATTGATTGAAATATATTATAATATAATGGGAAACGAACCCACAATAATCACATTACCAGTCAGGCTCCGCTTCACTGAGCCACAATGGTTTCTCCAAAAATTATTTGATGTTACTAACAATTGAAATTAAAACTTTATTGATTTGACATATATGAAATAATTACTTGTAAAGAGTTTCATCCCATATGCTAGTTCTAAAGCAGGTACATTCTAGTGGTTTAGAGAGCCTTTTTAAGTCTTCCTCACGGGTTTTGAAAATCTCTTCTCGTCTTTCTTCGGCAACTAGATCCATTTTATGTACTAAACAGAATATTCTGGCTTCTGGAGAGTTCTATAAAAATAAATAATTTATATTTATATTTTCATTTTTTTGCTCTCATGTCGAGGCAAAAAGGTCCCAGGTGGGTGAGTATTGTTATGACTATGTAAATATTTTCAGTAATAAAATATTAATTAACTAACTTTAGAGTAAACAATACCTGCAAAATGGCTTCAAGACAAGATTGATAGTAATGCATGTCTTTCTCCATCTCCCTGCTTTCAACATCAAACACATATATCAAGACTTCTACATTTCTGAATATATTATCTCTTTGTGATGCAAAATAATTCTCCATAAACGCCTCCTGACCTCCACAGTCCCATAGATTGAGAACCAAATTACCCAGAAAACGTACATGAGAATGTTCCACATCAACTGAAAGCAAAGAATTAAATTGTTTGATCTAACTCAATTACATCCCACTCATCTCAAAATTACACTCAAGTTGAGTAAATAGTAAAATTAACTTTGTGTTAAGCCAGTCTGTTCCCAGCTTTCCTACTAATTGTTGAGACATTCCTAATCAAGTGGCAGAATGTACACCACACTTTGCCTTGTAAACAGTGTGGAAATGAAAATAATTCATTCCCCAAATGGAAATCCAGCATACAAGCATTGTGTTTATACTGAGACACTGTTCAATGGTGCCACAATGAGCTTAAGCGAATATTTATAGATGAAATTACTATTTTATTATTGGTAATCTAAGAATGTAAAGGACTCGAGGTCATAATGAAAATGTATATAATTAATTGTTGATACAATTAAAATCAAAATATATAATATTTTCATATTTACTTGTAGCACCAAGTCTTCGTGTGTCTCTTGCTATATAATTAGCAAATATTATGGATCTCATACTGGTTTTACCAGATCCACTTTTTCCCATCAAAAGAACCTTAAATAATACAAAATATAGTTTTAAAATAATTAATATAATTTAACATTATAATTGTTTTTTGATTAAAACTTTTAGATTACCTTTTTCTTCATGGTGTTATATTAAAATATCTTGTAAGGGGACGATCCAACAAATTTTATGATTTTTGTATAAGATCACTTTTCCTTATAATTTGTTATAAATGAGCTAATAAATTTAGGCAACAATAAAGTTGTATTAAAATTATAAAAAGTTAATTTTATACATAGTAATCACTGAGGGTGAATAATAAATTTGTGTTACGTTTTTAATTACTGAGAATTGATATCATTACAAAAAAAATTAAATATGACAATTTCTGATTTGACACTTTTGAAGCATCTATGTTGCACTTGCATACAACATACAACTATGATATAAAAAAAATATAAAATAGATACGGTGTATTTTTCCTAATAAATAAATAAAAACTATTTAATATATTGCATATTACAAAGTATTTAAAAATATTTATAATTTAAGTATGAAAAAACTGAAAATACAATAATTGGTCGCAATAGTCGTTCTAATAGTTTTTGCTGGAACAATATTACAATTTATAACTTTTTTCATACGGTACCGAATAGTATGTAATTTCTATGTTATTATCTATTAATTTTATAAATTATTCTTAAACGAAATCAGAAATGTTTTTATAATTTTAAGAGAATTCCGTGTGGACAGATGACATTGGCTGTCAAAAGCATACTGAATAAAAAAACTAAGAACGTGATATTTATGAGCTTGAGACTGCAAATAAAACAAATATGACTGTGTTAAACACCTAGAAAATAAATATATTTGGACTTAAATATGGCGCGTCACAGAAATGTAAGAAATCGAAATTATTCGGATGAATATGACTACGATGATGTGTATGGACATTCTGTTGAAGAAGACAGCTGCTTATCGCCAAGCGATGCAGCTCAGTGGTTGTATGATCGTTCTGGTAACCAACATGCTATATCAAATTTTTTAGACAGTCGCAACGATATTCAAGAAGAGAATGAAGATCCCGATACTACAGTTCCAGTTTTGGAACGACGGGAGTCTATGGACCTACGCGGCCTAAATTTAAGTGAAGATGATGAAGCAAAACTGATGTCATGTCTCGATGAGCTAAGAAATATTTTAGGAGATACAATACCAGAAAATATTTTAGTGCAATCTGTTTTGAATCATAATTTTAATTACAACAATGCATTAGATGAAATATTGAATAATAATAAAGGAAAAAATTCTGAAGTGGATATTGCTAAGACAGCTTCACAGCCTGTTTCTGTAGTTATTGAACCTAGTAAAGTTCCCAATGTAGTAGTTGACACTACACCTAAAGTTATTACCACCAAAGTAGAACCAAGTAAAATTGGGGTTGTCAAAGGGTTTAAATTAGGAGATGAGAATCTTGGAAGTCAGCCTGGAACGCCAAGAGATCAGTCTCCAGCATCTAGAGAAAGAACTCCTTCTAGGACAGATCAAGTAGATGACAATAAAGTTATTATGAAAGTAAAAGAAAACAAAATTGATCCAAAAGTACAGTACACAAATGAAAGAGGTTCAGAAAAAGACCATTTATATATAGTTGTGATAGGGCATGTGGATGCGGGAAAATCTACTTTGATGGGCCGCCTTCTCTGTGATTTAGGTGAAGTAAGTCAGAGAACATTGCACAAGTATGAACAAGAAAGTAAAAAAGTTGGGAAACAAAGCTTTATGTATGCCTGGGTGTTAGATGAAACTGGTGAGGAAAGATTAAGAGGAATTACAATGGATGTAGGAAAAGCCCAATTTGAGACTAAAACAAAGAAAGTCATTATTCTAGATGCTCCAGGTCATGCAGATTTTATTCCAAATATGATCACAGGTGCGGGGCAAGCTGATGTTGCATTATTAGTAGTGGATGCAACTAGAGGGGAGTTTGAATCAGGTTTTGATCTTGGTGGACAAACAAGGGAACATGCTTTGTTAGTTAGATCACTTGGAGTTAACCAGCTGGCTGTTGCAGTGAACAAATTAGATACAAGCAGTTGGTCTCAAGACAGATTTAATGAAATTATTAAAAAGCTAAAAGTGTTTTTAAAACAAGCGGGGTTTAAAGATTCTGATGTGACTTATGTTCCCTGTTCTGGTATGATTGGTGAGAATTTAGTGAATGCTCCAAAAGAACCTGACTTATTAAAATGGTATGATGGACCTTGCTTGCTTGATGTTATTGACAAATTTAATGTTCCACAGAGACCAGTGTCAAAGCCTTTACGCATGTCAATTAATGATATATTTAAGGGCACTGGCTCAGGATTTTGTGTGGCAGGACGTATTGAAAATGGACTTATTAACAAAGGAGATAAAGTTCTGGTTTGCCCTACAAAAGAAATGGCAGAAGTAAAAAGTTTGAGTATCAATGACTTGGTGAGCAATGTAGCATTTGCTGGTGATCAAGTTAGTGTCACTTTATCAGGAGTAGAGATGCAAAATGTTGCTGTTGGATACATACTAAGTGACCCTATTCAACAAATACCAGTGACTTCACGATTTGAAGCTAGATTGGTGGTTTTTAATGTAAAGGTTCCAATAACAAAAGGTTTTCCTGTACTAATTCACCATCAGTCATTGGTAGAATCTGGTAATATAGTAAAATTAAAAGCATTGTTGAATAAGAGCACAGGAGAGGTGTTGAAAAAGAAGCCTAGGTGCTTAGGCAATAATTCGGTGGCTGTTGTAGACATAGAAGCTAGCAAGCCCATATGTATAGAGAGATATAAGGATGTCAAAGAATTAGGACGAGTCATGTTACGTGTTGCAGGAGTTACCATAGCCGCTGGCCTTGTGACAGATATTAGCATTTGATTGATCTGATATGTAGCAAACTAATACAGCTTCTGATATTAATTCTTATTTAATAGATAAAATTTGTGCCCTTCAGGTGCTGAGACATTATTATAAAGAACACGTGAAATATAATTGTACAATAATGTATTGTGCTTTACATAGAAATGGTTATAATTATTGCTAATAATTACTATTTATATAATGCTAATAAATGTTGATATAGTTGTTTG
>FASU01053887.1:0-12219 GCA_001486225.1 Heliconius pardalinus sergestus
ATAGATAATCATGTAGCTTTCTTAATTTACTCTTCTATAGTAATAACTTGTCAAAGTTGTAAGTTGTTGACAACAAACAATATTAAATGTTTGACAATTCTCAGCGAACTTAAAATGAAATTTGAATTTGAGAATGAAAAGCTCTACTCAATCAATCGAAGTAAAAACACTTAAGGAAGTTTACAAAACTTGTGTGTTTTTGTTAGACATCGCCAAAGGGAATTATTTGTTCAACGGTCCAGTGATTTGTCTTTAAAATTGTTATTTGTCTAAAATGGCCGCCAATTTCTATGACGTCTATAAATATAGCACGGAGTGACTCCACTACTGGATACAGGAAGTTGAAAGAAGGCGCGCGGGTGTGCAGGTGGGCAGGTGTGCAGGTGGGGAGTTAGGTTACGTGTTCAATATAAAAAATGTACGCCGCAACTTGTCAAAACAGAGCGTGAACATAAAAATAATCTTATCAGATTCCTTGAATGAGTAACGATATAAGTAACGATAGTTTTTTTTTTATCTTCAACACGCAATGTTTCAAAAATTGGGCAATGAGAGGGTAACGGAATGTGTTCATACAAGGTTCCCCCTGCCTACTATGTTTTTTCATAGTGAATGTACTTATATGGTAAATTGGAACTCTTATAAATATAATCGGCACTTTGACTAATTTTTTAAACATAATCATAGTCGATAATAATGATCAAGACGTCGATAATAATGATATGTAACTTATTATAACTATGAGAGATTGCGAGAGAGAGAGATGCTATAGAATTTTACGCACAGCATCTCAGGTGCAAGCATCTCAGATGCAAGCGCAATGGTTATGAGGTCCACTCGGGGGGATTCAATTATTTTCATGTTCGGAATATGGGAAGATAAAGCAAGCCGCTGAGCTACAAAACACGTAATATCTTGTAGCGAACCGAGTGCCTTGACATTGACGTCTCTCTACCTACATTGCTATATGCGAGAAAAAAGTGAAGCCATAAAAATATATCTATATATAAAAAAAAAGTATTTAAAAAAGCTCACACTCTACATTCTAGCAAACGCAATTAATCTATATTCCAACTAAAAATGTCGTAATAACCGTAGAGAATTTATAGTGAAATAACTTTTAAAACTGGCGAACTAATTTAGTAACTTTCAAAAACAGCAACTACCTACAGAGAGTTGACGCGTGTTTACAAAGAACAATGGACAAAGTGAAAATAATTGACGGCCGCTAACACGCCGGCGCGACGTCGACGCCAGCTTAGTTTTTCATTAATAGTTTTTACCTAAAAAAATAAACTTCAGTTAGTTAAATTGTATTAATTAAATTATTATTAAAGTACATACTGTACGTATTTTCAAAATAACACAGCGGGACTTGAAACTGCGAAGAAGAATTAAGAAGAAGATGGTGGAGGATATCATTAAATTGTAACGCACTCCAAAGTATTTAGTTTCAGCAGATCGACAAAATTATAAATATATAATCGAAACACAGGCTTATATATTTATTCCTTTTTTGTACAAACCGACTTGCACATGCTTTAAATTTACTAATCAAAATAAAACGTCTTTAGTATGGCCTGTCTGGAAGTACCCATTGTCGTGTTAAAATATAATTTTACTTCTTCCTTAGAAACACTTCGAAAGTTTATTTGTTTATTTACATGTCAACGAAGCTAGGACGTCACGGAAGGCCCCCACACATGTCACGTGCACAGAACCCAGAACTATAGAGGCTGTCGTCGAGCGGCGGCACGTCATCTCACTGTTCCCAGCGAACCCCGCTAAAAGTATAATCGTGAAAGTAACCAATAACTCGCCTCGCCAAGTTGCCCAGCCTTTCTCGTTCGTTTTACCGAAATTAACAAAGTTTTGTATGGCGCTGTTACTTTTTACGATTCCTAACCACAGACGCCTGAGCTCTGTTATAACTAGCATTATTTTTCGTGAAAGCCCTCTATTTTATAATATATAGAACAGAGGATGCCGTTAAAAAGCCTTTGAAGCTTTAGTTTTAAGCCCATTGTATTCATCAAAGTGAAGTTAATGAAATTTCATATTACATTGTATAATGTAATTAAAATGTACGATCTTATTTAATCTGTAGTTTATAAATAAGAAGGACTGCAATGGGAATTCTTGTATCTAAAAGTTGGGCGGAAAGTAATGGAAACTCAACACTAGGTTTATGGACATCAGTTGTCAGGCAACACGCCAGCAACACTCAATAATGTTGACAGTTTTACACAGTACAGTATTTCTGTCCTGACATTATAATAAAAGACGATATGCGAATAAAACAACTTTCCTTACATTTTCCACACATTTCACGCTGGAAGGTGTCTCGTGATATGGTTTATGTCATCCTTTTGTAAAAATGTACATCATTTTTGTATATTTTTTTGGCGTTGACACGTTCTTCTTGAAAAAAATATAGTAATTGTTGTGTTTTATTCGGAACATCATATACAATTTATAAGAAAGTAAAATATATAGAACCGTCGAAGCGACCGAACGACTGCGAAGAATTCAATTAGCGCCGAGAACATGCAATTAGTCGGAAAGTACTAGAAAACTCCGACAGGTGTTATTGAGACCGGTCAAATCAGCGTGAGAGGACCATGTGGGGGTTAGTCATTTACTTACTTTGTTATCTATAAAAATATTTTGTTTGTATATTTAGTATTTTTAACTGAAATGGATAACGGGGCACTTAAAAAGGCACTTAAAAAAAGCACTTGAATATTTTTAAAAATTTCTTGTCTGTCTGTTTGTATGAATGGTAACGCTAATCTCCGAAACTACTAAACCGATTTACTTCAAACTTTCACCAATTGTTTGTTTCAACTCAACTCAACATCTAAAGTTTGTTTCATCAAAATCGGTTCATTAAAAAATAAATATCGGCATTTGAATGAACTCAAGGCATGAGTTTGCCTGCAAATATATAGCAATTTATATCTATACTTATAATAAGTCTGTATTTGTTTGTGATAAATCTATATTTTTAACGAACTTTCAAGAAAAGGAGGAGGTCCTCAATTAATTATTTTCGATTCTATATTCGATTTATTTAATCGATTATTGGATAATTCGGTTTGGGTATTTTTTGTAATATGCAATCATTATAGTTATTTTACAAAGAAAATTATAAATCCTTACCAAAGTCAAAATTTAACATTTAAAGCTGTTTTTGAACGAGTAAATTAAATTATTCAATGACATTTGACACATTTGATTGTCAGTCAACTGTGCCGCGGGGGGCCGCTAGTTACTATACAGACATCGTTTAATTAGTAAGTAGGTAGATAGAGCCAAACGATCAGATCACAGCGTTCTTTTTTTTTAGTTACATATAAATATTCGACAATACATTTTAGCCAAGAATACGAACAACATTAAGGAATTTATGTTTTGTTTTATGACGAGGAAATCACAATAGAAGACGATAATAAAAAGAAAGAGATTACTCCATAATTTACCAAGCCTTACGACGTTTTTAACAAAAATAAAAAAAAGTATCACACTAAATCCGTAACAGATAAAAAGCATACACAAAAATACAGAGTCGTTTAACGCCACAATGACGTCGCCTGCTAAATCGCTATAAATTATTACAATTTTCTACACAATTACATCAAACGAAATTACTTACGAGATAGCAATCGGGGAACACCCGTCTTCGCGAAAGACCGCATTGCGAAATTTCAGGTGGAAAAAGTACCGGAAGATATCAAGCGGCGGGCGACGTTGATAGAGCGGGTAGGGAACGCCTGTATGTATACATGATAGACATACTCGTATATGGTTAATATGGCAATTTAGATTGTTTTAGCCATGTCCTTGGCCTTGTAAAATTGAGTGCATCTTTGAATTCAACTCCTTATTATCAAAGATATCCAGTTTCATGTGGGTAATAAATAAATTAAATATTCCATTCCCCCGAGTGGGAATCGAACACACAACGCTTGGGCCCCTGCGCCTCGACGGCTTCTATTTCAATACCCTCTTCTAATGCACGTATACGAGTAAGTATAGAGTAGAGTCCACTCTTGCAAGGTTCTCTTTATACGAGCGAGTTTAAACGAAATAAAAAAAGGCGAAATAATTAAAATATACAGAAGTCAAATATAAAGGCGAATGTGAACGTGATTTTCTGAACTATACACCTCAATGAAGATTTACGAGATGAAACGAACGCCCCTTTGATAAGCAAACTTTTATTAACATTAGTAACAAAGTCAACGTATTTATTTTCTATTTGATTTAAGAGTATAGGAATTCAATAAGATATTTTTTTTAGTTTCTATCAGGCAGGGGAAACTTAGTGTTAAGAAACTCCGTTCTTCACATTCCGTCTGAATGAAAAAGAATCAACATACAAATATCCTTTAATAATCCATTACGAGCATTTTCGAATCGTCAAATTATATAGACATGTCAGCAGTTGCAGTCCTGATAATTATTTTAATGATCTTAAGAACTAGTACTTCCCACAGAGACCTTGAGTGCTTAAATTTGCTACAGGAGTAGAGTTTAATGCACACAGAGAAGGAAAACTATCAAATGTAGGAACATTGAAGATCTGGAGTACCTGGTCACCCTGATGAGAAACTGTAACAGCCCAGCCAAGCCAAGAGAAACGATACTAAAACATTCTTACATATATGCTCACTCGTATATATAAAAAGTAATATTAAAACATCTTAAGAAGCTATTTAAAATTGTGAAACAAGCCACAAAGCTTTGAGCAGTACCGAAGTAATCAGCGGGCCTGTCTACTCGCGTGCGGCGCTGCAACACTCGCTCTATGATGAGACTGAGACGACTGTCTCTATTTCTGTTGTAGAAATGTAGCATTTGATGGGGATCCTGTAGTAGCAGCGTAACGATGCAATCGAGTTGCAGGCGCCGAAGAAAAAGAAAACCAAGTGAACTTAATCGTCAATTTGCATTTTCAAATACAAACTTTATATGAGTTCTGAAATAAAACAATCTCCTGTGAAACAAAGACTCGTCTCAAATTTTTTAACTATTCAAATGATTCCTTGTGTTTGATCTGTTGTTGAACTTTCAAGACTACTTGGCTTTAACAAAGTAACATTGAAACTAAATATATTTTATTTTGTACTACATCATTTATCTACCTATAAAATATATTTTTTAATATATACTTAACACTATAAAACATTAAATAATAAATCTATTAAGTAAACCAGTCACTTCATACATTTCATATTCAAATCAAACGATACTCGAGCTCACAACAGGTGTCGGCATTTATTGGCTCTGCAGTAGATATTTTGATGGATTGGTCTTCAGTACTTTAGTCAGGTGCCAGCGTTTGGCGGAAGGTATGCTTTGGAATAAGTTACTAGTTGCTTAACATGTTGCATGTTATGTATGTGAACGCGTATTATTATAATATATATTTTTATTTTATTTATAGACAACTCACTTGGCGAGACCTTTAAGAACAAAAGAGAAAGAGGCAAATTGGAAACTTAGTGACATGTATTTGCTGAAAGATAAGAATCTTATGTACAAAAGTATTATAAAATGAATGTGGACCTACAGAATTGGATCTGAGGATCACCAAGCCACTCCAATATTGTAATACAGAAATTAAGCAACAGATAGATAAGTCATGTTGCCAATTAAAAAAGAATTCAAACACCAGAGAAGAAACTAGTATGCCATGGTACATCGTGTTGCACAGTGAGGTAGCTCCGTGAGGTAGCTCCTCACAAACATGTGTTTGTACTCTATACTTCTTATACTCATAAATGACTCAATGTAGCGTACATTTCCGTTTCTTAGCAGTCCGTTAAATTTAGTTGAAAACAGCGGTATTTTGGGGGTGAAATATGTTTTCAAGGAAATTCTGAATGAAATATACGAATGAATATAAACGTTATCTCCTGTACATCGTATCTTATACATTTATCTTTAGATATTTCGAGGTCCCAGTCGTCTTGTCTTGAGGGAACAAATCTTTTCTTATCGCTGGATAGAATGGGCAATGTGAGTTATAACGTAAATACAAAGCAAAACTTGATATAACCCAGGGCAGTACCCACTGAAATTGATTTTAACTTTGTACATAAAAGAGGCTGAGGACTTAAGCTGTAAATATCTAGGACGCAAATTTGAATATAATGGCTTTAGCGGAGATTTTCCTTAAAAACTTAATTTAAAGTTCGAAGTGACGCAGCGGCACGACGTCTGTCTGTAAGCCACGACGGTTGTGGGTTCTACTCCCAATCGGGGGAATGAATACTAGTTATTTTCAGGCTCTGGTAAGAATACAAAACGCAGCGTTGAATTTAGCCAATCCACGCGTAATGTCGCGAAAATTAAACCACTTTAAATTTCAGAAGAAGTATCATAACACAAGGTTTCCTTGGATACAGTGTGAAGCTTATTCGGAAAATATAAAAAAAAATCTAGCAGAATGTTTTTTGGATAGTGGAAAGTTTACTCCAATATAGATTAGCAATGCTATAATTTAGAATAAAGGATAAAAATAATCCTACAATAATTTGTTACAACTAAAGATAGCATCAGTTGATAACGTCGCTGCAAAATTCTGTTTTGTTGAAGACAGAATTTTTAAATGGAAGGACGACTTTTCGTTTTAACTTAATGACTAGAATTAGCCCAATATCCACCAATTTGCTAAATATATTCTTGAAACAAATTCTAAAACTTTAAAAACCTACAATTTTCATATGTTATAGATTTTTGTCACATACGCTAGTTACGTATTTTAATGTAACATAATTCATACACTCTCAGAACAAGTATAAAATAAGTCTCTACAGACCTGATTGGTTGACGCATCTCATCAACGGAGGCGGCCGTGCGCTGAACCGTCGCCGATCGAACTTTTGTTGCCTTCTGAATAACAAAGAGGTGAAAGTGTTGGACACATTGGAAATGAGTTCAGACAGTTTTCCATTATGTTTTATCTCAGACAGGCACAGTGGGTTATATGGGTAATATAGTCTACGCCTTCCCAGATAAGTGGATTATCTAGACACAGATAGAGTTCAATAGTGGCCGATACCTGACTGACTGATTACATACAATGGTTCTTGATCTTAGGTTTATATTTTTGTTCAATTTTTCTTCATGTATTCGGTTTAGATAGCACTATTTAGGCCCTCCATTATGTGTTAAAATTGGGCCGAAAGTGGCGAAAAAGGAAAAACCAAGTACTGTCTGCATATCCTGGGACTGCTAATATAATTGAAAATATTTTGAAATTCCAAAGATTTTTCAATTTTTTTTTCTTTTATAGTAAGAAAACTTTAATTTTCGCGATTCTTACACATATAAAATGCAAATACTAATCCGGTTTAATGGCATATATTCAATTTTAAACATTTTTTGGTTTAAAAGTCTTATTTTTGTTTAATCATATAAGTAAAATTGCGATTTATACACGTATACACGAATAGACGCAACGAAGCTTAGCTCCCAACGGGGCAAAGTTGTGAAGCTAGTTTCAGTTGCTATAGCAAGCGCTCTTATATTTTTATTTGAAATCTGAATATTTTGAAATAAATTATTCTTTTAAGGGATGTTTAATTATTTATTTTCTTTAGCTGCACCCTAGAACCTAATATTAATACACTGTTCCCCACGCACCAACCAATTATTAAGACATTGCGTGCTGATTGGCGGACCCTAACGCCGCGCTGTCTTGTTAGCAGAACGACGAAATAAAATACCCAATTCATTTCCCTGAGTATTTTTTTAATGAAGAGAAATATACTATTGTAAGTCTATCTTTGAATATTTCTGTCCTGGTGTGTTGATTTCTGTCATATAAATGAAGTGGGTGGCGGTATGAGGTACCGCCACCCATTTTAAAGAGAAAACAATGGAATTATCTTATCTAACTCACTACCATCATACATTAACAACGCGTCAATAGCCAAAAATGTTTTTGTAATATAGCACAATAACATCCATTTGCATTTTTTAAAAAAAAAAACAGTGTCATTTCAAACGACCCGTCCCCCTCCCCCGTCCCCCTTTCACTTTGAAACTCTGCATCTGAAATATTAATTTATTATTATTGTTTTTAATATAGGAAAAAAATTTGTTAGTTTTGATGAATATTCTCACAGTAAGAGTGGTGGGGGAAACATAATCTAGCCTTTCAGAACACAATATCGATAAAACTGAAAAGACTGGTAAAAAGCATGAGGATACCGGAAAGCATGTACGAAGAATTTATTGACAGTAGACGAGGCGAAAGAGGAAAATAACATACTTATAAATATTATATAAAACTAAATAAAAAACATTATCGCACTGTTCGATATTACACGTCGTGAATAACTCGACAAAGGCTACGAGACAAAAGCTTACTTGGAGGGAGACGTCCAATTTTCCCCAAAGATCCTCTGATAGGAACATCCCGAGATATGTCGTCATATTTCTTTGAGCCAACGGCACCATGTGTAAAATGATAAAACATTTTCCTTTATATAAATTGGGACTTTATATAAAATAGTCAACGAGTGCAATATTTTAAAAATAGAGTGAATAGCAGCAATTTTATAAAAAAAAACTAATCTTTTCATTAATTAAAAAAGAAATAGCTGAGGTTTTAAACGCTGAGGTTTTAAACGACCGGGATAAGGTAATGAATTATTTTCATTTCCTTATCCCGGTCGCATAGCAAAACTTGGCGTTAAGTGATTTTGGCGTAGCTACATTGAAACCCGCGGAGTTTCAAAACCGTCCAAGATTCCCAAAGAATTGGTTCAAATCTCGCTACATTCACATTTCTATACGTTTTTAAAATAAAAGTATTATTAATTATATTGAGCGATTCGTACAATCGCTTACACGTTATTAAGTGCGGTTAGAATTAACACTTTATTTAGGACATTTATCTCCTAGTTCAAGTTAAGAAAAGAAACGAAATCATACAACAGAAGCTTATTCACTCTTAATATACAATAACGCTACCTCCAATTTAATATATTCCCAGAGGAAATTAAATACGTATCCAAATACCTCGTATTTAAAAGTGGCCGGAGCCAGCTGATCCGAGTCTGAGGCCGGAAAATTAACTAAATATATAATCCCTGGCTGCCGCGGGGTACAAATTAAACCATTTAATATTAACAACAAAATTTCATTAATCTATATAAATGTGATGAAATATTCATCAGTTACTTACAGAAATAGTGCTAGTCTATTATCTATCTCGCTTTCTTTTTAGGGAATTTATTGGTAATCTTTTGGTCATATAAAGACCTTGTCCTCGCCGGCAATTTCAAATTTCAACTTTTTAAGTCTACGCAGAAATGAAGAAATAGTGGGAACACGCAGAAACAGGGAACCTATCTATACCTACTCGAAATTACAAAACTAATCTAACATGAGGTACGAACCAAGAACCATACAATGACAAATTATAATAACACAAAAATAATTAAGAGCCTAAGCAAAAGCTCATTAATAATAACTTCTGTCGGCAAATAAAAAAGCCACCATGAAAAAAGAAGTGGCGTTAAGCGCCGTTTAATTTCGCCGTTTGTTCCATCCGGGACGTTGTTGAAGTGAAATAAAAACAAGCAAATAATGCGGGAACACGGAAAACGCGGTCATTTGGGTTAAAACGGTCTTAAAAATGTGTCGTCAGTTGCTGCCTTCCAGCGGGAAATATTCAGATAACGATTCGATGTCGATAGTAGGATTGTTTGAGTCATGACTTGCAGTCAGGCTGTTGTTGAGAATGGTTAATTATTATTTTTGTTCTTTCCTTTCTTTTCATTTTTTAAACAAAAAATATATAATACTAGCGGCCCGCCCGCGGCTTCGCCTGCGTGAACTACGTTATTATTGATTTCTGTCTCCATGTGTACCTACGTCCTATAAATAACTCCTATGCAAAATTTGAGATACCTAGCACTTGTACTTGCTGAGATTTCGTGATGAGTGAGTGACTTTTCAATTTTATATATATACATTATAGCATTTGACAGAGTCCGAGGTAACAGAGATTGTTTCTCTTTTATCCTTTAAATTATAATAATAGAACTGTTAAAACATTACTACAAGCATGTATTTTTTAAATGTGCAGTATACAAAAAGATGTAATAAAATTTAAACTCCCGCCACCAAAAACATCAATAAGACCAGTGTAAAAAAATTCTGTCTATAAATAGTAATAATTGACTTTAGTTTATTCGTTTCCCCAGAATCTACATGGGGCCAGATGGGGCGCAGAGGCAAAAGCATGCGATTGTTATGGATTCGATTCCCACTCGAGGAAATCAAATATTAAATATTTTCGCTTCCTCTAACACTAGGTTTCCAGATTTCTTCGCTTACCCTGTTATGTGCGGGATACAGCGTGAAACTATAACTATTCTCTAAAAAGAATCTAAGTCAGCCACGTCGCGTCCACGCTAACATGGCCCCGTCGCTGACATTTCATTTCGTACTTTTTATTTAAGTTGCCTCTCGCTGTTATTTTTAACTGACATTTAAATAAATGAGCGCGGCTTCATCAAAAAGACTTATTAACGCTTGAGACTAAGCGTTTTTAATTTTTTAGCATTAAATATCAAACTGACTTACGCAAGACACTTTTTAGTGTTTCTTTATAAATGAACGCAATTTTTCAATTTTAGGCTTTTAAGAATAAGCCAAATATTGTTAAGTGGTTGAAGTTAAGATTTGAAAAGAAACGTTAAAGCTCATTAAGAGCGTTTCGCTTACCTAATGGTAAGTGATCACCGACCTCTGTAACAACTAAAGGAATTAAATATAAGAATATTAGTACGATCTCGTTTTCTTTGCTGGCGCTATAGGCAGAAGGATCCTAGTGTTAAGATACTCTTGTGTGTTGTCTACGAGAGCAGAAAAAAACAAAAAAAACTATTACTAATTACTACTAATTTAATAAAAACACTTTAGTTTTCTTTAATATAATGTCTGTAAAGAAAAAAATAATTAACATTAAGCCATACAACTGCGGTGTTAGAAAATCAAAATTGCAAGTGTTAAATCACAAAGCGATAAAAAAAATATTTTAAATATAATCACCCCATATCAGAATGGAACTCCAAACCATCGCGTACACTTCACACACTATACCACTGAGCCACTGTGGCTATTTAAACTAACTATTTCCATATAAGTTGAAGAAGATTAAACATTTTATTACTACGTAAGCTCCCTAGATACCTATAAAACTTTTGGCACCAAACACGTCGGCCGGTCGACGCTCAGCTACCTGCCCCGCCGACATATAACTGTTACAGTCTTTTTATGGCGTTCAATTCCACCACTCAGCCGCCACACGATGTCTCGAAAATCGGACGAAAAGTGGGGAACGGAGTTGACACAAGAGTCCCTCTGCCTAGCTTGTTTGAAGTTATGAAAAAAATAATAGGTGTTTTTTTATTAGCTTCAACGTTCTTTAAATATGTATTACCTAGTAAGTGAAGTTTTTTATTCTTTTTTTTTTATTTTAGCAAGTCAAGCCGTTGAGTTAATTGCGACACTGTATAAGTGATGTATTAGAGGTCGCCCCCACTGTCATTTAGATATACAAAATGAACATAGTATCGTGTCATATGTATCGTATGTATGCTACGTCATATCTTTATACAATCAACTATCGGATTACAATTTGAAAGTTTTAAACATTCGAAACAAGTGTGGTCGCAAAATTTAGAAAATGAGTATTATTGTAAACACTTGTACCCTGAAAAAATGTCGGCCGCCGTTAAAACTTTTTGAGAAGTACAAACAAAAAACAAATATAATTAAACTAAATGCTACCTCTTATTTTTTAATTTGCTAAAGCTTTCTCATTTAATATTCGTCGCAACCACTTTCAATTAGGCGTTTTAAAATCCAATGCGGTACTTTAAAATTACTTATCCATATTCTTATGGCAATATCTCTGACTGTAAAAAACTGATTGTCGATCTGGCCTATGAAAAGGCAGCGTTAAGTTCCGCCATCTAGGACTTATAAGCATCTGAGCAGAAACAAAAAACGAATAGAATAATCTCTAGATCCTCTGTCATATCAAATATGAAAGATTTATGAAAAACTTCTTTTCAACTCTTGCTAATGTTAGTCTTAGTTTTCCGTTACACTTCGTTTTTCTAAATCCGTCAATTTGCACAACGCCCCATTGTTAATAAAATTAACAAAAATATAATAAAGCGGAAGAGT
>FASU01053914.1:0-10457 GCA_001486225.1 Heliconius pardalinus sergestus
ATCGTGTGAAGATCTTCATTACTTTAAATGAACCTTCTATATTTTGTGATTTTTCGTTCAACAAAGGCATTCATGCACCAGGTGTGGTCAGCACTGGAGTTGGAAATTACCTATGTAACAAGCACGTTTTGTTAGCTCATGCGAAGGCATGGAGGATATACGATAAAGAATTTAGACCAAAATACAACGGTAAGAGATGATTTAATTAGTTTACAGTGTTGCAAGATTTATCAGAAGAATTCATTGAGTTATAATATGTATCAAATTTTAGGAAAAATAGGCATAACCAATGCGCTCCCATGGTTGGAGCCGGAAAAAGAAGACGATAAAGAAGCAACCATACTTGCTAGGGAGTTCAGGGTTAGTGATATATATATATTTTTCTATTGTGTATGCTGTTGGCCATATTGGCATCTAAGCATCACCGGGCGGAGGCGAGCTGTAGAAGCTCTGGCTTTGCCTGGTATTTTAAATTGCAGTTTTACTTAGGTATGTGTTGCTAAGAAATTTTCAATTTTTTTACGGCTAATAATCTTTTAAGCTCGGAATGTACACATTTCCAATATATTCTGAAGAAGGAGGCTGGCCACCTTTGGTAGAGAAACATATAAAAGATAGATGTGAGAGTCAAGGGTGGACAAAATCAAGATTACCCGAATTAAGTCAAGAGGAGATTGACCTTATTAAAGGTAGGTATTTTTTCTTACCATTTATCCATGTGCATTCCATTATCACTTTCCGCTAAGTTCTACGAGTATTGCTTATAGTGGCGGAACTCAACGCTACGCTTTGCCTCATTACCAGAGCGAGAAAATAAAAATATTATATGTTTCATTTCGTCATGGAATCCAATTAACAACCTGTAGGATTTACAGACGCACGCCTGTGCCCCTGCGCCAGGACAGGCTACAAAAATCAATACTTTAAACCACGATAAATTTAATCAATTAATAAACTACGCACCCAATGATATTATTGCCCTTTCTGTAGGAACGCACGATTTCTTCGCTTTCAACTATTATACGTCTCGTACAGTACGTCAAGTAAAGGATGATGAGCCACCTAGTGGGTTCCACGAAGAAAAAAATTATGATTTCGATTTTATATTCACCGTTCGGCCAGAATGGAAAAAGGGTGCTGAATGGTTCTTTGTATGTATATATTGTTTAGTTTATTTTTTTTTACTTTACACTGTATCCCACACATAGGAGGGCAGATGGAAGCTAGAATATAGTGTTAAGACACACTGTTCCCGTTAAAACACTTCTCCTCCACTTTTCCCTGAATTCTTGAGGAATTGCGTGACGAGTGGAAACTAAACGTCACGCTTTGTCTTGTTACCAGAGCGAGGAAATAAAAATATTGTATATTCCGAATGAAATCCCCGGGGGAATCCCCGAGTGGGAATCGAATCTAGAACCGTCGTCGTGTTTACAGTCACACAAAATATTCTTTCCTTAATTTCAGATATACCCTCAAGGTCTTCGTTATCTCTTACGTTGGATGCAGGACAAATTCGGCAAATTGCCAATTTATATAACGGAAAACGGTTATGCTGACACTGCTCCCGCATTGGAAGATGTCAACCGCGTACAATATTACAAAGATCATTTAGAACAGGTAGTAATTGCGTTTTTTACTTATTTTTTGCTTTAGTCACCAAAAAAATACCACTATAATTGAGTTTTCTGGCAGCAGTAGAGGTATCAATACAAAATTCTAATTCAAGACTTAGCGGAGCTCAATACCGCACTTATTATTACCAACCAAAGAAGAGACATTGAGAGAGAGAGAGATTCCTTTGAGATTCTCCTTTTTATAATTTTTTAGCTTAAACTCACATGGTAGAGAGGACTTGGGAACCTAGTGTTAAGACACTTTTCACACTTTATTCCGATTGAGACACTTTCGTTCCACACTCTTCACCGAATTCTGGAGGCATTGCGTGTGAGTGGGGGAACTTAACGCCGCCCTTTAACCCGTTCCCAAAGCGAAGAAATATAAATATTCATATTTTTCATTCCTCCGAGTGGGAATCGAACCCACCACTGTCCCTTTTACAGTCACATGTACCTGTGCATTTACTTGTACGTTCTCTACTCTACTCTCCTCTCCTCCTCTACTACACTTTTCTGTAACATTATAATTGTTAATAATTATTAACTTTTACCTTTTTAACCAGATTCTTCTGTCAATCCATGAAGACGGAGTGGATGTTAAGTGCTACACAGCATGGACCATGATGGATAACTTTGAATGGGCCTTTGGATACAAGTAATATTCTGTTTGTTTACAGATTTGATGAAATTTGAATGATGAAAATTTCGTTCTCCTTTTGTAGATTTTTTTTCATGTCTCTGGTGTCGAGTGAAACTCATTCACTAAACGCATAATTCCTTCAGAATTCGGCGGAAAGTGGGGAACGGAGTATCTAAACATACGTTCTCAGGTTCCTTCTGCCTACTATGTCGTGTGTGGGATACCGCGTGAAGTTTAAAAAAAGAATCAATTTTCGAATATATTTTTTTAAAATAATTATTTGTATTCAGGCTTAAATTTGGACTGTATCAAGTGGATTTCGAGGATCCGAAACGCACTCGTCGTCCTCGCGCTTCCGCCAAGTTCTACAAGCAAGTCATCAAGCAACATGGTCTTGATATAGATAGCGACAATGAAATAACTGACGAACTTTAATGTTTGTTTTATTTTAATTCCTTGAAATACCACCATCAGTAATAAATAAGTGAGGATCTACATACATAAATTAATAAAGTAAATATTTTTTTTTAACAAAAATTCTGCCTTGTTTTTTTCACCAGCTCTTCTCAGATGTCAGGCAATAATTTTAGTAAACCGTAAAAGTAAAATATTCGTAATTAAGCGCCATAAATTAAGAACTAAACTGAAAATATTAACATCTTATTTAGAATTTTTTGATTTGGACTTTGATCATCGAAATTAAAAACACTGCTTAGACACTTGTTAACTAAATGACGTCTTACATCCAAGTATAAACATTTAACATACAAAATTAATTTCAACTTACAGTACAATTATTTCAAAAGGAAGCTATTAAAATTCATGTTAACATTTATTTCTTCACGTAATACTTTTCGTAATCCTAAATTATCGACTTTACCAAATGAGTGCAAGCTTCTATATAAGTCTGTACAGTACGGATTATGTATGGGAGAAATGACGTTAGTAAGGTAAGGAAAATTGTTATATTAAATAATTTATTTTTTTGCAACTGTTTTCATATATTTACATCATAATTTTTAAATAGGATCTTTTTGCATATCATTTTTAATAAAATTGCAAAACGGCACAGCTCTAACTGTAAATGATACGGTTGAAGGTTCGATTTCCAGTCGGGGAATGACCGGTAATAAGAAAATATGCAACGTTGAGTGCCGTTAATCAACAGAGTATCTTAACACCAATATCCAAAGGTTAAATGTTATATACAGGATACAGAACGAAAATAAATGTCGACTTCGACCATTAACGTTAACTTTAATTGATAAGTAAAATAATTATTGGACAGGCTTACATGTGATCATTAATTTTAAATTTTTAATGATCCACCACACCCTTTTAAATATTTTCTTTAACCTGCTTACAAATATCGAGGTCACAATCCATCATCATCTGCTTATAAATAAGAAGGATACACTTATATATATATAAAGAAGTTAATATATGTAATATTTCAATTTCTTCGCCCTCGTAAGGAGGCAAAATGCGACGTTAAGTTCCGCTTCTCAAATCAACGCAAAGTCTGCAGAATACAGCGGAAAGTAGGGAATGGAAGTGTCTAAACACGAAGTTCGGTCTGCTTACCCTGCTATATGCAAATCAAAATTGCAATAACCGAAGTGAATGTATTTTGCTTATGAATTATGTATTGACGTATTAACGCCCACGCTGTGATCTACATAATGAATATTTTATTGTTTTTATTACAAGTATTTTATGGCTTATTTCAGTTAATTTTAGGTTGCGTAGGTACTATAAACGGTTCTAAAATGGCTATTGAAGCCAGACGTGGCGTAGAGGCACAGAGTGTGACTGTAAGCGCGACGAGTTGTAGGTTCGATTCTCATTCAGGGGAACGGACGCAACAATTTTCAATTTTAAATCGCAAATTTCTAATTTACCAGCTTATTTAAATTCTCAAAGGATATACCTATTCTTGGTGCTAGTTTTTCTCTTGCTTCAATATAAAAATAACGTTATAAATATTTTCTTATTTTTTACAGCGTTTTGTCGATCAGGATGTGTGTTTTGCAAGGGGGATTTCAATTAACATATAATAGAACATAATATTGATTATTGTTCTTAAAAAATAAAATGGCGCTATTATAAGCTTAAACTCGGAACGAAAGTTAGTATTGCAGCTTAAGAAAACAATATAATTTAAAATAGATAATCAATGTATAAATACATAATTTAATGGCAAGGTTACCCGATTCTTCTTTGGATCTTTTACTTTTTACTCATTTTGCGGTTTGCAATTCATTTCAATCGATTTTAGTTTGCATACTATTTATTCATTTTCGAAATAAACATTTCAAAAGCATAATTCAATAAATAAACCCTTTATTTTTATATTCAATGATTTTATTGCAGCCCCTAAACTTAAGCATTATTAATTAATATTCGGTACTCGGGTTAATATTGGTCCAGTTCACAATAATTCCAATAATTATTATAATTCTTAAATAAACTGTTGCTTAATGATCAATTTTCATCCCTATCTCTTGTAGACTGAGATCCCAGGGCCCCCAGACCTAAGTCATTTTAGCAAAGCTGAATTTTTGAGGATTAATAGTCTCATATGTAGTTAAGACTGTATGCACACTCTCTGACTTGAAAGTGAGGACCTTAAATTAATTCTTTTTAGCAAAAAGAGAAAACATTAAATTTTTTACTTATTATTCAAGCCATTATTATAATTTTACAAATTATCATATAAATTGCAAATGCGTTGGATAATACGAAGATCAACATATAGTTAGTCTAGCGGTTTCAAAAAAATATAATTTATATTAGAAAAAACTTAATTAACATTCAGAACAATTTTAATTACAATGTGCTAAACTAAAACTAATTCTTTTTAAAATAATAATAAATGAAAAAAATAGTATTTTATAATATTTTTTTTATTTTAATGACGCCGTCGAGGAATTGTTGAAAATTTTTTCACTGTACACTCGATAGTTGTGAGTTTGACTTTATTTAGAGAGAAGTAATTTTTCTTTAAATATTTTCATGTTTTCGGTATGATTGAAAAGAATACGGCAGAAATTGGAGAACGGAGTGTTTCAACACTAGGTCCTCTCTGTCTACCCTGCTGTGTGCGGGATACAGCGTGAAGCTGATTTTTTATTTTAATAAAAAAATATTAGCACGTATAGTTTAGTGGGGATCGAACCCACAACCAGTCGCATTTACAACCGCACTCTGTGCCCCTACGCCACAATTGGCCTCGATGATTTTATCTAACAAACAAAATTTATTTTAGCAACAAAAACAATTGTATCTGCACAAGAAAAAAATATACACATACCTTTAATTTATCATTTACATAAATTAAATTGTATATATCTTCCGAATAATATAAATTTATGTTATATAACGTGGAAGTTTATTATTCTATATATATATAAAAAGTTATTTAAAAAAATAATCTGATTTCAAATAACTTTATTAGCAAGTTTATTAGCAAGCTTTCTATATAATGTATAATGTTAAGGGCTGTCGTAGCGCACGCTCGATTGTGAAACTGTATACGCAACAGGATGTGGGTTCGATTCCTAAAAAAATAAATATTTCATTTCCTCGTTTCTTCTCAGAAGGCAAACCGCATCCTTGTGTTCCGCAACTCAACACGCAATGCGTCCAGAGCAATCTTGGTTGCCTTAACATTAGGTTCCCAGGTCTCTCTGCCTATTCTGAGATGCGAAACCAATAATAATTCAAAAACTACTGTATCGATTTTGATCAAACAACTGTTCCCTATGAAATATAACATACCTACAGATTTTTTTTGGAAAACATTTAATAATTTTGAACCCAGCGGGATTTGAACCTGCGTCTTTTGGATACATATATTTTCATCAAATATCTGACGGTAAATGTGGAAAAATTTCGGGAAATTAATTATTTTCCTTTTGGTCGCCCTGGGAACGAGACAAGGCAAATCGATGACTTCCACCACTCAACTTTCAATATCTTGAGTGGAAAATAAAGGATGGAGGATGGAAGGATATTCGTAACATTAGGTTCCCCCTCTGTATATTGCCATATTTGACCGACTGTTTAAAATTACAAGCAATTAAAATAATTTCAACGAACTCTTTAGTTATCTAAATTAAATTTTAAATAGCTAACTGTGAAAAATGTGATCATTAATGAAATTAATTTAAATGCTTAGTCTATTATATCTCTATAGCCAAGGCTAGTAACTATTTTCTAGGCCTCGAATGTATACGACCATTTAATGTATTCATTATAATGATAATAGTGTAAATATGCTAAAAACTATTACGTGTTATTATATTACATAACAATTTTCAAGTTTTATTATTTGGTATGTATTTATTACGAATTTATATATGAATATGCCTGCGGCTTCGTCCTAGTGGTGAAATGGAAATACGTAACTAAGAACTGTGTATGACACATGTGGCATGACACATTCAGAATGCCCAAGATATATCCGTCCGTCCAAATAAAAAAATATTGCAATTTCTAAGGGTCGTCTACTTTTTGGATACAAGCCTTCCCCAGATCGGGATCTGAGGAAATGAAGAAAGGGAAATATATCTATAATAAACAAAGGTTGTCAAAAAGGCTATAATTCAACACATAATTTAGTGTATTCATAAAACACTAGTCTACGACACATTGTTTACACGACCATAAAATTAAAATGTATATACATAATAATACCTACATAAATATGTTTAAACAGTTGCAAGACGAACAAGTATTTAAAATTAGACTGGCTGTAAGCGCGTTGGTTGTGAGTTCGTACCCAACTCGTGGCAATGATTATAATTATTTAATAGGCATAAAGACAGATTTTGATAAACTGCTCTAATATTTAGAAATATATTTTTAGCAAACTCATGTAGACATTTCACGAGTGTTTGATTTGTTTGTTGTTTTGGTAGATGTAGGTGAAAAAGACTATAAAGGTAATGGAATTGTGTCAATCGAAGCAGTTGCTTGTAAGCCGTTGTCTACAAGCAACTGTCTCGATTGTATGTGATACCTTTGTGTGTATCCCATCGCCAAAATTTTAGAATTCTTAAAATTAAAAGCTATTTCTTATTATACAATCTTTGCTGTATTTCATAAAGTTAAAATTATTATCGAAAATACTTTAACCCTCCAATTTTAATTAATTTTAGTTTTGTCGTTTCATAAAAACTCCAAAAATGGATGGAATGGAGGACGAATAATAAGCAATTGTCAGGATAGGCCGAGCGAAAATACTGGCATGTACAATCTTTCAATCTTTGAGAGTAAGTTAACCACACTTCATTAAAATTTTACTCCTGACTGATTTTGAATTTTCGATGTGTGTGCTATGGGATGACCTAGAAAAAAAAGGCCTATCTCTTCTCTTGTTAAACCACTCCGTTCCCCACTATTTGTCGAATGCTGGAGGCATTGCTTGTTGAGTCTCAGAATTCAACGCTGCGCATTGCCTCGACACCAGAGGGAAGAAATGAAAATATATATTTAAATAAATATTTTCTTCCACTCCAATCACCTCATTATCGCAGCGTGTAAGTACGCTCCTGCACCCACCCATATCCGCTACTTCGAAATCTTCTACATCTCGACAACCCCAGCACAGCCGCAAACACCCAGTATATAGGCATCATTCATTCCTCAATCTCATGACACACTCTCCGTCGTCGTAAGGCACGACGAGGCCAGTCCTACCTCACGGCACGTCCGCGGGTTATTTGGTATTCTATACATTGCCGGGGTATTGTATAGAATACTTGAATTATTCAGATTGCCGGTAACAATTATGCAACAATATTGACACAACTGACGTCACACAAGCACATCTGGTGGTAGGTCAGTTGTGAGTGAGCACAAAGCGGATATACTCAACCATTATATCAAATTTAATAAGCTCGCTGTCCTCGCTATGATAAAAATATATATTACTAGAATGATCCTCGAGGCTATTTAAAATACAAAAACATCCTAATTTTAATAGAGGAGACGGTTGGAAACTTTTCATCACCTGCGACCCGCTTCTACAAACTTTGAAATCTCAAACTCATCACACCAGCTAGCAAATTAAAATCAGCTCATTCTGCAAGAATCTAGAGAAGAAGAATCGTTGCGGTGGTTTTATATAACAATTATGTCAACTAATAGACGGATGCCACTTCAGTCTATCCGTGATCAAGGACTACTCAACGTGCTCGACACGTATATATCCAAAAATATTTACAACTAAATATACACTATTTATCCGGTTTAAGCGTTTTATTTAAAACAACCAAAATTTAAAAGTATATATCACGGGTACTATAAAATTCTTTGCTGAAGTGTATAACAAAATTATAAGGGAGTGGAAGTAAATGATAAAGATTTTAATATTAGAAAGAAATGAAGAAATGCTAAGATATTAATTAAAAAAAGTAAATGAAATGGTATATTTGGAATTGGATTTTTTGGGATTAGGATATTTCTTCATTCTGGTACCAAGGCAAAAGCGTGGCGTTGAGTTTCGCCACTCAACACGCAATGCCTCGAATTCAGGCTGGGAATGGCAAACGGAACGTCTTAGCATTATGTTTTATCTGCCGTTAAAAACTGCCATAAGTAATATAATATATTAAAGTAATATAGTACAGATATTTATTTTTATTAATATTCACATTCAAACCAACTTAATCAACTACCATCAATATAGCACAGAAAACATAAACAACCAATCACATACAACAGCGGTCAATAACATTTTAAAGGCAAAATTATAATAAAAACTGTGATGAGGGTAGATCATTTTTAGTATAGATGTTTTTAAATCTATCTACAAAATTCAGTTAAATATGGAAGTACATATTCATACAGTTTTATAGTACAGTTTTATAGAAATTTAATATTGTTTTAACGGGTCGATACGCCCCTATCGGTGGTCCTCGTATAAATAGGTGGTTCTTACAATTGTATAACATTGTTTGTACAATTATGAAGGCGACAGCTACACTTGTTTGGTACGGTATATTAATCATAGTAATCTTTGTTATAATTCGTACAAAAAAAACAATAATAAGTTATTAACTAAAAACTATGAAGTGTTAAATAAATCATTAACAAAAAAATATATTAAAAAGTGTTTAAAGACTTTTATATAAAAAGTGATTTGGAGTGAAGTGTTTTTTTTATTATAATTGTGCATATAGGGGATGTGGTTTTTATTTTTGCAATCATTATATTAGGGCGTTTTAAAAATTTTTAAAGTATTTTTAAACGTTCCAATATGATTCTTAGATGCGAAGTGTTTTTTTTAATATTTGGGTAAATTTTGAGTGTGTGTAATTTCAACAAGTTCATTTAATAAAATGATTTTTATTTATGGATTCAAGTAGAAAAAAATACATTGACTATTTTTTATAATTGTGCATATAGGTGATGTGTTTTCATTTTTGCAATTATTTTATTTGTGCGTTTTAATAAATTTTAAAGTATTTTGAAACGTTCCAATAATCTTAGAAGCTCTGTTTTTTTTTAATTTTGGGTAATTATTGAGTGTGTGTAATTTCAACTAGTTCATTTATTAAATTATTGATTCAAGAGAAAAAAATTACATTAACAATTTTTTTATTTTATTTTTTTTGCCTAAGTAGGGTTTGATTCTGTTTAGAGCCGAACTTAGTCTTGTTACTTGTTTTAGTAAATAAAAATAATTCACTCTTTAGAGGGGGTATCGAACCCATAATCATTGCATTCCCGGCAGACGGCTACGACGCTCTCGTTTAAATATTAGATGTACAATTTTTATATATATTTTTTTTATTTTAATTACATATTTAATTGTCCAATTTAAAGATTACATATACAATTTTAACAGCAATTATAATTTTAACTGGATAATGTTAGAATTTAAAGCTAAAGTTAAATTTTAACTTATAAACAAGTAATAAAAGATTAATTACCCGGAACGAACCGAACGAATAGAATTGAAATGAACCAAAAATTAATAAGATATTTACAATTTAAAATTTAATGTTTTTAAATTTTACTTTTGAAACATATGTGATGTAAAGTAAATAATTATATACATCAATATACTTAGTCTGGCCATCTGTTACATTTAAAAATAAACAAATTGAAAATATTACTTTTGAATTTGGAATCTGTCATTTTTAAACGGTTTTATTTAGCTCACCCCGTTTGTTTGTTTGGGTCAAATT
>FASU01053946.1:0-12595 GCA_001486225.1 Heliconius pardalinus sergestus
AAGAAACTCAATAGTTGCTCTTTTCAAAGTCAATAATACAATTTATTACATTAGCTGGTAGCTAATTCTGCATTACATTCAATGGACATTAATTCCATACATGTTTTTCCTCTTAAATATTCTTGTACAGTGTGATAAGGTTTACTTGTTAGAATTTTTTTTTACAAATACTTTCAATTTTGGAAGTGGCAAACTTAGATACACTGCGGAATTTTATTATATACTCAGACCCAAAGATTTATTAACTTTTTTGAGGTGAAAACTTGGTGTAATAATCTTATCTTTATTTCTTGTTTCTATCCTATGTCTATCGCTATTTTTACTACAATAGTTTATATATGACAGCTTATAAAATATTAAAAGAAAATATAATTAAAAATATTTCTCTTATGACAAATTATTCTCGTTAATATAACCAACAATATAAAATTAAATGGTATATATTATCTAATTTAGTATAGATAAAAAAATTCTGCTTATATCTGCTTATTCTGTAATTATATCTGTTTTGAATAAATATTCATTTTTTCATAATATTAATTCTAGAAAAAATGATATACTCAAAATTATAGTCTAGTATGTAATGTTTGTAGTATAAGATACTGACCGTCACAGCTATCAATACCCAACTACCTGTTAATAGAAACATGACATACAAAAGAAAGATGCATTCTTAATCAAAGTCCAAGTAGTTCTAGACAATGATATTGTAATTAATATATAAATGTGATTGTGTTCAATTCCCTTTAAAGGTAACAAAACAAATTGCGGCATTGAGTTCCGCCACTCAACATGCAATGTCTTGAAAATTAGCCAATGTGTGGAATGGAATGTCTCTCACCCTGCTATAGGTGGGATACATATATACAGTAATATAATAATGTTAATAATTATGCATCTTCATATAAATAATTACTTGATATGTATCAAGAAATCAAATTTTCTTCTTAATAAGAGCAAAACACTCAATTCCTTTGTTCATAGTTATTTTAATCTGTGATGCATTTAAAAATCCAAGTCACTATCTCCCGATGTCTGGCGTTGCTCCAGAATTATGTTACCATACAATGAATTTACAAAAACACTTTTATGTTTTTGTATAAACACAAAAATATGACTTTGAGCTGTTAAAATGGTGAACTGATGTTTAGGCTAACAACGTACACTATGTTCAATAGATTTCATGGTATTTAAGTTAATTTAGTAACTTAAATTTAGTAGCTTTTTAATACAGAACTAAAGAGATATATAAATACTTATTTCATTATTATTTCCTATTTATCTTATATATTCTTGTTATTATAACAAAGGGTCAATATAAATTGTTATAAAAAAATAATATACAATATTCCACTGTCATCAACTTCTTGATATATGCCCTCTGGGAGTCCTCATGCTTTTTACACGATCTCCAGTATCTTTTATAGGTAGTTTAATGTTTTTGAAGGTCAGAAAGAAATTTATATTGCACAGTAATAGAGATACAAAGATCAACTGCACGAAATGGCCCGTAGCAATTTACCTTGCGGTTTGCACCTGTGTAGCGTGCAAAATCATACACTATAATAGAACGTGGTAGCCAAAAGTACGTAGAGACCATCATGTCTCAGTGAGGCAGTATTTTACTACCCGTGGTGGTTATGAGTTCGATTCCCTCTTAATTTACCTGCTCTTGACACAAGGTTCTTTTTGCTATTCTTACCATAGCAGAGTTCATAAAAAGTTAAGAGCTGGGATAAGTGGCCAGTTCTCGGCAAATCTGAAAAACCAGATGTAGCGTCGTGGCATATTTTGATTTGAGTTGCATCTATAATTACAGTCTAACTGGTGGGAAATTTAAAATGTAGTGTTTTTTCACTACTGCTGCCTTTCCTAGCAGCTTACATTAAAACTTAGTCACAACCGACCGTGACCGACCTTGATGACATCAAAGATTATAATTTAATATTCTACCCTTATATTTTGTGATAAATAATTTCAATTACCAAGGTTTAATAGATATCGATAGATAGCGTATAATATACATAATTGATTACACTGAAATCCAAATTGCAGGTTTGCAGACATATATAGATATATTGAAACAGTTGAGCCGTAATTGAGACTTGAATCAAATTAAATGGTATTACTCCGCTTTTGTGATACAACGTATAAACGCCGATAATGATAAATATTATTGGTTGAGTTTAATTATTAAAATCATTTGCTTCTTAACGCGGCGTTGAGTTTCGGAACGGTGTGTCTTAAAACTAGCTTCCATGGTTCCGTCTGTCTTCTCATTTGAAAAGCATCCTACCCATCACTTAAAATCGTAAAATAAATAAATTTTAACAAAAAGAAAAACCGACTTCTAACAACGAACTAAAAAGTAAATAATAATTTTGCAAACATTTTATAATTTTGCCAATATCTCGGAAACGATAAAATTCTAAGGCATACTATATAATAGTTAGTAACGACCTCCTCCATCGTCACTATGAGCATGTCCAATATACCAATAATTCTGTATAAAAAAAGGCTTTCATTATATTATACTATATACTGTGTGAGGTTAATGCTGATTCGATTAATATTGAACACCCAACTCCCAATCATTCTAAAAGTGAATTTATTTTGTTGATATGGCCGGTTGTATCGAAAAAACACATATTTCGACACTGTAAAGGGAATCAAAATTAATAGGACACTTCCCGTTGCCTGCCGATTGGTTGATGTGAGAATTTTGCAGTTAGCATCTACAGACAGTACTAGTTTAGGAAAGATTAAAAAAAAAAACTATACATTTGTGGATAATTCCTAAAATATTGCATTAAAAGGAGACAAAATTTGCTATTAAAGCCGCAAGTTCAAATGAGATATCAGATGAAAGGGCTTGGTGTGCATATTTCAATATATGTATAGCAAAAAAAATAAAAATATGCCCCCACATAACCAAAGTTTGCGTGAAATCGTGATATTTAATTATTGTACAGAAACTTCGAAGGGCGGGCCCGACTTGCGCTTGTCCGGTTTTCTTTACTTATTTTGTGCCTAGTGCCTACGCCTAAGATTTTATTTTCGCCATGACCTGTACACATGTATCCTGTATAGTTGTTCGATGTAACGTTAGTGGGTCGACAAATAAATAATGTTCATACATGATATCGTTTACAGGTGGCGGGCGGTGCAATCAAACTGGAGCTGGTGAACGAGTGCTGGACAGAACTGAAAGGCGAGATCGCCGGACCACCAGACACTCCGTACGAGGGTGGCACCTTCCTTTTGGAGATAAAAGTCCCCGAGACTTACCCATTCAATCCACCTAAGGTATAAAAAAATATAGGTATATATATATAGAATATATTTGTAGTTTATTTATATATTATTGTATATCTCTTCCCATCGTTTGACAGTCATTCACTTCCATTAGTTGGCTGGAAGAGATTTCTTAGCATACTCTTGTCTGCGACGTCACTGCGCCCGCTGGGTGGGTATTATAAACATTATATTATTAGTTTGTTAGTACCGTAAATAAACTGATAATGTGAAAATTACGTTGAGATTCGACTCTCAACACGCTATGTCTTCTAAATTGGATGATTTCAGTTCAGAAGAAGAGGAATAATGTCTTAATACTAGGTTCCCTCTGCTTACTCTGTTACATGCGGGTTACAACGTGAAATCGCTTATTTACTAATGTCTGCTAACAAAAATATTTTACAAACAGGTACGCTTCATGACCAAAATTTGGCATCCAAATGTTTCGTCCGTGACGGGAGCTATATGTTTGGACATCTTGAAAGACCAGTGGGCGGCTGCCCTCACTTTGCGCACTGTTCTCCTTTCCATACAGGCTTTGCTCTCCGCTGCCGAACCAAACGACCCCCAGGACGCGGTCGTTGCGAAACAATATAGAGGAAACCCTGCCTTATTCGCCATGACGGCGCGACACTGGACAAACGTGTACGCAGGCGGGCCTTCTCCCGTATGGGAGTTTAATGAAAAAGTCCAACGTTTACGAGACATGGGCATCGATGAGCACGAGTCCAGGGTAGCTTTATCCACGTATGATTGGGAGATCGAAATGGCAACAGAACAGTTGTTTAGTTAAACTTTGTCCATTCTTCTGTAATGTGTAGTGTCCTACAGATTTCTCAAGCTTTTTGTTCTTTTTTATCCCAATTTCTGTGATTTTATCAATAGTACAGTACAATTTTCGTAACATAGCAATTTTACTTTCAATAAGAGTTACATTTCCCTAATTTCCTGTTTTTATTAATTTTGGGATATTCTTAGGGACTCTGCACTAGCTGGTGTGTTCGTTGGTTGGTTGTGTGGACCTATAATAATTATATTTTAATGTTTTGTATTTAATTTAGATTCAATTGTATATTTTTTTATGTTTAACGTTTACAAGCTCAGTTAAATCTGTACATGCAATGAATCTTGTGATTGGTAAAGTTAAAATAAAGTTGATATTTCACAGCGGAAATGGTTTTAAGCTAGTACTAGAGTAATTATTTAGAAAATGCATGTATGTCTATCGGCCTGGGGTGGAGGTTTTGGACGACCATTTCTTTATATTTAACTCCTGTTAATTTTAAATCTGTATATGCAATATATCTCGTGATTGTTAATTTCATTAATATGTTAATATTTTACAGTTCAAATGATTTTAAAGTAGGATTTGGGATATGTGAATTTTGGCGATTTTGAATATTTGATATGATTTTAAACTAGTACTAGATTAAATATTTAATTAAAGAAAAATCTATGCAAATCCTCTTTTTGAACGAAGTTTGTCCCGCGTAATATTACGTAAACATAACTGTATAATTATTTGACTATTCTTTATCGATAACGGTAAAGTGCTTTTCTTAGATGGTATTAAGGATGGTTTAAGTTATATGTATATAAAGTATTTGAGGCGTTGTCTGGATGTATATTATATATTTATATTATTATTATTTTAGGCAAAATGCAATTTTATAATTTTTATTTTTAATTTTGAACCCGTTACTAAATTAAGAGGTTGTACATTATCTTTTATATGGTTAAACGAGATGATTGCGGCGTTGAGTTCTGCAACTCAACAAGTAATATTTCGAACCAAGCCTGGGAACGGAGAGATTTGAAATGCGAAACAAATAGTGAAACTGAATTTTGTTTGTAATTCGTTATATGTTATTATAATACACATTAAAATGAACTCCATTTTAACACAACAATTGTTATGATTATATAGTTGATCAGTTTTATATACTTAGCATGTTAGTTTTGGGCAACGCTTGTTAATGCGCTACTTGGAATCGAGCTGCATACCACCTGAACTTTTAATTGAATGTTACTGTGTTATATGTGCGCAGAAAAAATGTATTGTATTTAAATTTAAATAATTTGTGTTTTAAATAATAATGAATTAAATGAATAATTATTGAACAAATGTTTATTTTGTCCCATTTTTCAAAATAAATTAATAAAAATTGTGAGTAGGTAATAAATAGAATGAAATCACGTTATACTCATAAAAAATCTTCGAAGTTGTTTAACACTAAAGTAGAGTTGATGATGATGATCTATTTATTCCTTGAAGTACCTTGTAGTACCCCAAAACTCATAATTGTCTACTTTAATTACCTATCCTTTCTTATTAAATTAGGTAGTTTAGATCTCGCGAACTGTACCTACTATTATGTCTTTAAAAAAATAAACCTACATTTGTAAATTTACAAAAAAATGCGAAATTTCGCATTCCTATTAATTTATATCGAGTAAATTTGTACGCGGTAGAAGTAGAAGCGAGACATATAACTCATCATCATCATCATCATCATCAGTCTGTCCTCGTCCACTGCTGGACATAGGCCTCTCCAATGGCACGCCACTGAGCTCGATCTTCAGCTCTTCGCACCCAGCCGTTACCCGCCACTTTACGAATATTATTACCCCATCTAGCTGGAGGATAGGAATAGGATAGGATAGTAGAATATACTACTACAGTGTGCCAAAAGATCTGGGCCTATCTTCCTATATAGGACTCATAGTCCTATATGATCAAGTGATTTCTAGAACGTAGTTAAGACGCGACACTAGTATATTATTGCGGATTTGATCAGGAATAGAAGATCTGAAGAAAAAATAGAAACTCAGATGATTACGCTATAAAAAAAGTATGTATATGTGTCCGTTCTAGGTTCCATCCTCAGGGGAAGGAACCCAGAACGATCAGGGGAATTAATATTGACGTAAGCGTACATAGAGATATTTTCAAGGCCACCTGACTTTAGCTTTGAACTGATCGTTTTGTGTAAAAGTAAATCAAATAAATTTCCAAAAGACTTAAATTACCTAATGAGGTCATCGACTTCAAATACGATCGTTGTGGATTCAGTTCCCACTTGGGGAAATGTATTATAATTTATTAATATCAAGCCAGTCGTGGTGTAGGGGGCACAAAGTATGACTACACGCGATTGGTTGTGGGTTCGATCCCCATCCGAGGAAGTGAAATATTTATTTAAATTTATAGAAAAACTACGTCTACAGTGTGCGCGCAGTTAAGATTTACCTAGATAGATGTGATATAACTAAACATTTTCCTACTAAATACGAAAATGAAATCAATTTCCAAAACGCTTAAGTTATGATTTATTTGATGCATAACCAAACTAAAATAATTAATCCAGCCTTAAAGTTTTGTATATCTGAAAAGAAACTTTTATAGGATCACTTTCTTGTAATCTGAAATTAACATTAGATATTCAGTATTATTCAGCTATTATTCGTACAACGCAGTCAAAAGATATGAGCATGAGATCATGAATTATGAAAGTTATGACGAAGTTCTTATAATACTATTTGTATTATAAGAACTAGAAATAATTACGAAAAGTATAAATGTATAAGTCATTTATTAGTTCATGTTTTACTGAATAAGTGTAGGTATATGTACGCAAACTTGTTTGTTAATTTGTATTCGTCGCATCAAGCACAATCCTGAAATTGGTACAGAACCCTCTGTGAGCGAGTCTGACTTGAGCTTGGTCGGTTTTTTCTTAAATAAACATTTGTATATTTCAAGCGGGCGTAGCCACACGGGCCCGCTGATAAAAAATCTCAAAAAATCGTGATGTCAGCTATTTAAAAGGCTTTTAGCGACCAACGCCATCTAGCCCCATACTTTGGTACTATCAAGAATAGAGCCTCCTTTACTGTTCACGCATCACGGCATCAGTAAACAGTGCGCGGGCGCGGGGCCAGTGCCTGCCGCGACGCCGACTGCGACAGTACCATTATACTACTTATTAACAAAAACAAAGAAAAAAACGCTCAAAAAAATACTAATTAAACATGTAATGTTCGTAGAAGTTGCGCTAAAAATTAATAAATTAGTGTGTGTGTGTGGTCAAAGATGACTATCTCGTACGCGGGCGAGGTGCCCAACGGCAGCAGCTTCGGCTGCTTCTGGCGAATACTGTGCAAGTGAGTACTCGTTCGTACCTCTCGACTCGACCCCGCTCTCGTCACGCCTGTAAAACAGCTGTTTTATTCATTTAATATGATATCTCTATTTTATATATACATGTTTGTTCTTAAATGTTTATATTCCATGTTGAAGAACAGGCAGCCTGTTCGATTAGGCTGTCCTAGTGTAAGATGGCCTTGGTTGTGATGAATGCAATTTGTAATATAATTTCAATGTCTCTCTCTGGCCGTGACAACGGCGAAATGTGGCGAAAGTTGGCTCATGACGCTTACGTATCGATCGCTCACGTTAAATACTTTAATTAGCAAACATTATAATTAAATGTCATTTAAGCGACGGTCGTTACTTCGATTCCAACTGAATGAAACTAAATATTTAATATTTTCATTTCCTTGAGACCAGAGGTAACAAAACAAAGTGCAACAGATAATATAATACCTCGCATTATACCACCTGCTATTTAGTATAATGTACTATACATAATGATTATTTAATTAAATATAATTAACAATAATTTTGTATTAACATATAAAATATACTACTTTTATTATTTTTAAGTATAATTAGTTGATATCGAGAAATGGAACGTTCTTAAATATAAATTGTAAAAGTGACTAATTGTATTTTAAAATGCGTGTTTCGTTTGTACGATGTTCACAAATTTTTAACCCCTGGAATATAAACAAAGTTGCATAACGCTTGTTTTACTTCCATCCCACTGGGGAACTCCCGCCATCCACTTCGTCATAAAAACGCGGCGTGAAGATCCACCATTCAACTTTTCAACACAAGGTTGTCGATGATGTGAACCCTGCTGTTTTCGGGATATAGCGTGAGGCTAACGAAATAAATAATATAATAAAATATGTGAAAGTCCTGAAAAATCAATTTGCAGGTACAGTTATGTTTTTAGACACTATGCGAGTAGGTAGACTGTAGGTATACTCGTATACCGCTAGTCCACACACGAGTAGGTATTTACTAATTTTCAATGACTAACTGAACTGAACGGTAAACAGCAGTCGAGTACATAATGAGAACCTGTCTAAGGCCACTTTGTAATTAATCCATAAAAATTATGTATATTGACGTCGGCGTGGCTCAGTGGTCCATTGTCTGACTTGAAAAGCGACGATTGTGGCTTCAATTCCCACTCAGGGGAACGAAAATATTGTTATTCGTATACGTCCAGTAATTGCAAATAACTTTTGTATCAATCTATTTATGTAGATCACAGTGTCGATAAGAGAAAGTATTTTTTTATTATAAGCACAAAAGTGTCGCAAGCTTTCTTTTTTTGTGTGTATTTAAGTTTTAAGTCTTAAATGAAAATAAAGAACAAACATTCTCGATTGTTCAGTACGGTTAGCATTTGTTCTCAGTTTTGATTGTTTTCTTCCTTACGAAAACGTGACGGTTGTGGGTTCGATTACCTCGCTCTAGTACACAGACAAGCTGCGTCGAGCCCCACCACTCAAAATTCTGCAGTGCGTACGCACGCGTAAATTCTTAACAGCGTGAAGTGATGTTACTTAAGGTATTTCCTTAGTCGTCACTAAATATTCATTTTCCTTTTACTGATTAAATATAAAATTATCCTATAAGTGTTCTAAGAATTATTATTATCCACCTGTAACTACATAACTAATTAGCTGTGTAATATTTTTTAATATATTTGTTAAGCAAACACTGTCACAGACACGAGGCTCGTACCTTCTTCCAACTATTTAATTTTTTTTAACTATAATGGTATTTTCATTTTTCTTTTCTACTTAATCTAGGCTACGAACTGGATATTAATTCTTGAATTCCAGAAAGATGTAATAAAATTTAAAACTGTTCTAGTGATGTTATTACTGTGAACTTGGTTTGTTTTTACGTAGTTTAGGTTATAATATTCTCGCCTGCTCTGCCCGAAGGTGACAAGACCATAGTCAATTAGAAGAATATAGAAAATTAGAAAACCATATTGAGCTCAAGCAGTTATATTTAATTTGTACTGACAGTTCTCACTTCTTGCCAAGTTTCATATTTCTAGGTCTATAGGTTTTAATTACGCGGCAAATTTCATACATTCTCACACTATAGAAGCACAAAAAAAAACTTATTTATAAGTTTATAAAATATATTTCATATTTTATAAACATATTTCCTATATGTCCAGGGACGGTAGAGCTGGATATAATCAAATTAATTTCCGATTGAACTAAAAACACAGAAAACAAACTATTTTCTTTGTAATTAGTAAATATACAAAACAAATGCAAGTACCCGTATGTAGTACTACTGCAGTAGCAACTATAGTACTACTAGGGCCCCGTGTCAATGGCGGATGTATGGAAACTGGACGTAGTTTGACTAAATAAGGAATATTTTAATAGTAAACGTATCGACGCGTGAAGTTTAAGGTGAGAATGCGGCATTGGGAAATTATCCTACTTTAATGTCGTTTCTCTAGAATAAGGTTGTTTTGTGTGGATTTTTCTTGTTTTAGAGAGTTTTCTGCGTTTTCTTGTGGGAAAAAGAGAGGCGTAGTCAGGAGTGCAGGAGTGTAATAATAACGTTCTCCAGTCTCTGTCCCTTGGTCAAGCACCGAGGGACTACCTACATATGTTTATGGGACTCACCTCACTTTTAATTAATAAGTCAGCAGCTTCTCATATAAGGCAGGGTAGACAGGAAAAAAATTTTGTTAAGGTATCCCATTTCGCACTTTCCAAATTATTTTCAGGATATTACGTATTGAGTTGCGGAAATCAACGCCGCTGTTGGTCTACCGGACGCGGTACCAGTCCTCCGTGTGTCCATCGAACCCAGAACAATAACGACGCACAATAACGTCATATTATATACAGTCACTATCCACCTGGGCCTGAGGGCGACAAATGTAAAATTTCAATTAAAAACCTCTTCACACGCATTTGGACACGCATCCATCTATTTACAAAACAAAGTGGTTACAATTGAACTATGCGGCATTTATTTGTAACTTACTTCCAATACCAATCTATTACCTAGGTGCTTAAGTGCTTACATATATTATAGATATAGGTTCCCTTCAGATATGCGTGGATAGTCATATCTCAAAAACTACTGAGCTGCTTTTGATTGAACTTAGACAATTTCCCAAGTAAAACAAAAAATATTTAGATATGACCTTTGTTTCTTAGAAAGTAATGGGCAAACAAGCAAACAATTCTAACAATAAGTATAGCATAGGTACAAATCCAGCCGGACACAACTCATGCATAAGACACATTTATTTATCTTTAACTTAAAAGAAAATACGGAATCCTTATAGGACCACTTACTTGGTTGTCTGTTTGTCTGTGTCGTTGTTTACCTGTTCGCATGTCAAGACAATTTTTATCAAGATTACGTGGACGTATCAACCTGAAATTAATACCAAATATTCAAGTCCTATTCAGCATAGAAAAAATTAAGCTTCCAAGTCAAAGCAATTAAAGGGAGTGTTTATGCGTCGGTTTTGTATGACATTCCTCTCGTAATCAAAACCTATGGGGCACCTCCCGGAGACCTAGAATTATGAAAAGAAGCAAGAAGTGAGAAATGTATAGAAGAAAAACACAATTTATATATTATATAAGTTATATACAACTTATATATTATTTAAGTTATAGTATATTTCATAGTTAAGTTTGTCAAAGATCAAAAGTCCCATTCCCGTTGGTTCCCGTTGATCATGAAATTGGTACGGAACCCTCAGCGGGCGAATCTAATTCACATTTGATCGGTTTTTATTTAAAGGCAATTTTGTACGAGAAGATAGGCAGAGGCAGACCGTGTTAGTCTAAAACTGTATCCCTGCTATTAACGCCCACTTCACAAGCGGTGTTGCTAACAATGACACAATACTAATTATTTAGAATATAAGAATAAGATTAGATAAATAGAGGCCACCGTGACACGGCGGCACATCGTCCGACTGTCGACGTGACCGTTGTAGATAAAGCAAGCTGTTAAATTCCGCCACCCAACACACAATACCTCAAAAATGAGAGGTTCATTAACGTTAGGTTCCCTGCGCCTTCCCTGCTATAAGCGTGAAGATAAATTACAATTTTTCCAACGAAGTCAAGTGAAGCGGTAGAGTCAATTACCATTTTGCGTATTATTCACAGCACATGGCTAAGTTAATGCGGACTTAGTTAAATATAATTTCTTCTTATTATATATCATTAGATTATATATCATTTTCTTATTTAAACATTCCCTGAGAACCATACCATAATCGCAGACCATACGTAATAAATATTTAAGTACGTAATATGCAGATTCTCGCATTATCCTCATGTAGTATGCACTCGAACATAATGTTAAGACACTCCGCTCTCCGCGTACAATTCGAATTAGACACTGTAGGTTGAGTGGTGAAACTTGACACTACATTTTGTCTATAAGAGTCAAAATATGGAAATCATTCATTCCTTCCCGTAAAAATCGAACCTACAATAACCTTAAATTTATTAAGAACATCACAAAGCCGCGCTATCTTAAAAACCCGTTTGTTAAATGAAACAAGTTTCTATATCCGGGTGAACTCATTTTTTTTATATTTATCAAATAATACATAGATTTGGATACTTTTTTAGGGTTCCGTGTCAAAAAAAACAGAACCTTTATAGGATCACTTTGTTATCCGTCTGTTTGTATGTCTGTCCGTTCTTCTCAAGGTCGCACGGAGGTGTCAAGCTAAAATTAATATCAATTATTCAAATCTATCTTACGTTGGAGCATAGAAAAATTAAGCTTATACATAAGTCAACGCAATCATATTATAGCGTTACTAATACGCGTCATAGGTACGAGGCTTTATGTAATTAAAATCAATAGGATAGTGGTAACCTATGGTGCTATAATTATCAAATTATACAATACAAAACAATCGGACAATCCCGAGTCGGGATCGCTCATCTAGGGTTCCGTACAAAAATTGAAGATCTCGAGGTTTTTCTGAAATTCATTTCATTTGATATTTGCCTCCCTTTTAAGGCTATAATTTTTTAAGATTTAACCACAAATTAATAGTTTTTTCCTGAACTAGTATTACCTGTAGATGCTAGTTGCCAAATTTCATAATTTTAGGTCAACCGAAAGTATCTTATTAAT
>FASU01054247.1:0-10490 GCA_001486225.1 Heliconius pardalinus sergestus
ACTTTCGAATTTATAATATAGGTATGGATACCAACTCTCCAAAATCGACGGAGAGTGAAATAAGAACGTTCTAGATGATTATCCGGTTGCATGAGATATATGTAGTTAAGTTTTAAAACATGAAACGTGTCGGTCGAAACATATATTTTCAAGCAATTGAAATTGATGTGGTATTAAAAAATAATTGAATATATGAATAACAATATAATATAATGAATAGATAATAAATGGGTGTGGATCAGTAATTCCTCGACTAACAATCAATGGCCGACGCCTGAAATAAACCTTAGCACGCAATCCATTTTGTTATATTATAACTTGTTACATTAGAATAGGGGGTCGCTAGTACTATATAAAAGACACATAGACAGATGGCATTTTTGCTTTTATGAATTAAAAGTAAAATGTTTCTTATACATTTTTTTGCTGATGGTATTTAGATGATGTAACTGTATGTATATAAATATATACGTGTATATTTTATACTTACATTTTGATGGTAATGAGACTACAAAGATGACGAAAAAAACTGCCTGATTTTCTGCCTGTTATTCATTTACCTACTTTATGAAGATCTATTTACAGGCATTACTAACCTATATGAGAACTGTATAGTGTCGCGTTATAATTGCATAAATTAAAATTAATTGAAAGTGCTATAAATTTCAATGATCTATATACGAGTACACACTTATGTATTTACATATATTTATGTATTTTGCGAATGTAGTAAAATTAGAATTTAAAATTTTTCACTGTAGTGAAAAATATTAAGTAAAAGATATAAAACAAAGCATATATATTTAACAAATCTATAACGAAAATAACTGTATTTAATTCTGATACAATTACCAGATATTGTTGGTTAACACAATTATTAAACATTAATTAATAATATTCGATAGTATTTAATAATTTCAATCTATTTAAATCTGTAAAAAAAGATAAGATAAAATAAGCGATAAAATGATTAAGAGATTTGTTTACTCGTGTTACAGCCCTTTAATTATTAGTAGTTAAATGCAATTAAAATATTATTTAACCTGTGAGATTTCAAACGAGTAGTGTGTTAGAAAAATGATAGTTAACTCTATAAACCTATTAAGTGTGTACCACAAGGACAAGAACAAGGAGATTTTTGGAGAAACCATAATAAACTTTAGATATCGTATTTTTTATAAATCTATAAGCATTGTATAAACAATAAAGTAATAAATTAGAATTTAAAGAAAATACATTTTGTTTAATTGATATATTCTGTAGCTATACGTCTGAACTGAGAGCAGTATGGTATACGTAGAGACACCTTATTACAAAAAATCCGCATACCAAGGTAAAGATGGTTAATGTTTTCATTTATATTCACAAAATCTTTTTCCATCGTGTGTCCTGTGATTCGGCCAGGCACATCTCAAGCGAGCCAATGAGATTCCATTGAATCTCATTCGCTACATATGTAGTGGGATCAGGATTTGGGGTTCACGTTTTAAAAAAATCTTACTTTCAACAAAAGGACTTGCGTAAAAAATGTCTTTATAATCCTAATGAACTCCACTACGACTCTACTTACTTACTAAAAACGTCCTGTACATACTAAAAAGCATGACTGATTGTCACGTTCCGCCTGGGCCGAAAGTACAAGCGAGAGCGCGGATCAAGCGATAGAGAAGCACGATCGGCCTAAGCATTAAGCATTCAACTTGTGAAGTATGCATTCCTTGATAGTTGTAATTAAGTTAGTTACAGTGGACCTACAGTTATGAAATTTGGCACGAAATGAGGACTTACAATACAAGCAATGGGAAAATTGAGAAGAGTGAAAATTTATAAATATTTCATAGAAAAAACCATTACAAACTTATATTTGCAGTTCATTTCACATAAAATGAGTGCATACGCGAGCAAATTTTAATTTCCTTACTTTTTATTATTTGTACTTTCCTACCTTGAATGGTCCGTCTCGCACTTGACCCTTTTTAAACTAAAATGATAATTATCTTATCGCCTCATTTTTATCTCATGTACTCTATTTAATAAATTTACTTTTACAATCAGGTATAAAATATTATGAATATTTTTGTTACTAAGCTGAAAGTAAAGAAGGCAACAAAACAAGGCATTGAACAAGATTAAAATCCTCTCTAGAACTCGTTTGGACAGCTTGTTGCTAAAGGCAAATTTTCCATTGTCAAAAATATTTTATATACCTAGTGGAATATTGATGTTAAGCAAATATATACTTATTTTTATATTTTATCATTCGTATATTATATATACTTGTAATATGCTTAAAATATGTTTATTATTTTAAGATATTATCTATAACATTATAGTACTCTGCCTACCCTACTGCGTGCGGGATACAGCGGGAAGACACTAAAAAACAAAAATTATAACTAAACTAAATATCTACTAATCTGAAAGAAAAAATATTGTACAATTAGAAACAAATATTTAAAATTATCAATAATTTGATTAGATTTTAATCAAATATAAAAGAAATAGTCCGATGGAAGTAATCCCTCGGAATGTCAATAATTATAAATGCATTATTATTTGAGATTATACGTGAACAATTAATTATATTGACGAGTGCATATCATTAACTGATAGTTAATATTATTAACAGATAGTGAATGTAAGTATTTGTTAGCAGTGATATATATACAAATTCATTTAATTCAACATACCAGCTACTCCTGCTTTCACTGAAATATCTTCGACTCACGAACTCCGTTATCAATGTACCGTATCAGATATATGGATAACAATATCTGTTAACAATACACCTATGTACATACAACTTACAGTTCTTTTTACATAAAATGTCTTTATTTGGTCAAATCGATCACTAATAGACCCCAAATGTCAGTTTAATTCAGCTCCTAATTTATGGCGTTCCGAGCGTGCCAGTTGAGCACCAATCACTTCGCCTACGTCACGTTGTAAGGAACACACGAAGGAGACAAAACCCCAAATGTCACTCACAGCGAAATTCACGTCACAAACGTCAAACTTCCGAATGTTCGACGTATGTACGTCGTGTGCCGTTCGTTATCGCAGTTATACTAACGCGAACGTTGGTAATATTACACACGTCTATCTTAATGGCCCGACACTTAATAGTAACCGCGAATATAGCCGAAACCGGTCGAATTGTCCGTATTGATATGGATAGATGTTTTTTATTTGTTCAATGTTGCGTAATCCAAAGCGTTGGTAGACTTTCGCCGCACTACCGGCAAGCGCCCACAGTCGTTCAGTTCTTCGATTTATTTTCGTCGTTGCCTATATTGTTACTAGTTACTACACCATAGATGTTAGTCGCCATATGCTAATACATCAGTTATACTACTCTACGCTAGTCTTGAACCGTTTAGTTGATTTTTTTTTTACCGTTACAAATATTTCCGTTAATTATTTATATTACATTTTGTAACGGGACTGCAGAGTGCATTCCCATTAAAATAAAACAAATTGTTCGCATGTTTGAACCAAATAAATTATGAAAACTGCCAAATTACACATTCAATATTTGATTTATTTGCCCTTTTAAAATTGAATTACAAGTAGTTTCAAATTTCCGTGTGTATTAATTATTATTTACATTTAAATAAATATTAAAATTGAAACCTCGCGCTACACTGTTCTCAATATTTTGTCTGCCAATATTTCGGTAGTCGTTTATAATTGAGAAAATATCAATTTATAACGAGAACTATGACCTAGAAAAGCTATTCCTGACTTTTCTTAGAACATTCTCATCTGGCTCTCTTGATTTAATATCAAAATTAATTTATGATTTATATGTACTTTCCTCTAAATTAAATAGAATGAATGTTTACTTTTATAAGGTACTTTAAGCTCATCTAATATTATTCCTTTAATATTTTGAAAAATATATCCATTGTTAAACATTTTTGTCATTTTTGTTTTTTACACAATTTTTTTCTCCTTTTTTCTTTTTAACTTTACTTTTTATTAAAAATTTGCTGCAAATACTGCGATAACCTAGTGACATAGAATACGAGTCTTTAAATTAAAATATTGCTTATTAAATTAATAATAAGATCTTGATATGGAGCAGTTGGTTTTCCCAAATCATAATAAAATATTTTTTTATTATTTCACTTGTAACATCTACTATACGCCGCAATAAAATTATAGGAGAAAATAACAATTGACGTCTCTCCATTATCCAATTATTACTTTATAATTTTCTAAAGGATTTAAATAATATCATATATTTTCCAATAACGTTATAAGGATGTTTTAGCTATAAATAACTTATCGATATTTATTATATGTAGATATATATTATAATATTTATTACCTACAATTTCCAGATGCCAAATATAAGCTAATAATTTTTCGGAATCTGACTTTAGCATTCAGACGAATTCAGCATATAACTCAACGTAGATATCACGAGGACCACACATTGCGCAGAGACCTCGCTGTAAACTATGTCAATATGTTAGGTCGACACTTACAATACCGACGCTGATTGTAATGTGTATGTAAGTACGACAATCTTATACAGATTTTTTACAGATAAAATATGTTTTAACAATAAAAAACAAATAGTATGCTTGTACATATAAGTGAATAAACTTTAAATGTAATTTCAATCCTTAGCGAATAGTGAAACAAAAGCATACTGGGTTACTTTAAAAACAAGTAAAAATTTGAATTTTGTTTTTATTGTTCTTTAAATTAGTATTTAAAAACAGGTATTGACAACTAGTTCTACAAATTAGAATCTCCAACAAAAAACTACTATGTATAAATTAAATGTATACGCTACTTTGTCTTAGTACCTAAATTCTCATTCAAAATTCATAAAATTATCATGAAATTAAATCAGAAGAGCAAAATATATTAGTTTAATATTAAGAGGTATGTTATCGTGAAAAAATTCAGCAACCCAAATGTGGCTTCACCCGCTTAGATTTATTGTTATATTAAATTCAAATTACACAAAATATTTACATAAATTGTAGCCTATGTACTATTGTGATGCATAAGCTATATAACTCTAAAGTTTCATATAAATATGTTCAGTAATTTTTCCGCGAAAGAGGAACAACAAACATCTATCCTCACAAACTTTTAGACTATTAGTGGGATAGAATGTTGAAAATATCATCTTTTATTACATGGAATATTGTAAAAAAAATCACCACCATCACCAATTACTGTTTATTTAAGGAGTACAGATTATGAAAAATAAACAATAAACAAAATGAGTCAACATTGACAAAGTATCAAGTGGCAGCGGTCGCTTAATCGCTGATAAAGACGAAGCCGAGTCCATACAAGGCTACACGCAAGGCTGAAATTATACTGCGGCTTAAAAATATATGAACACTGCTCAAACAATATGTCTTTTATTCTGTTTGTATATTGAATTCACATGAATCAGTATATTACAAATTACTTCTGTTTCTTTACATATAATTAGCAGAGTCGCCATTACCGGTCCCGGTGTAACACCGGTTCGTCTTATGTCATTAGTTTTTCTTATATGCTTATGTCATACATACAATTATTTTATTAAAATATTACTGAGGTAATATTTATTTAATCTTTTTAGGAAAAGCTAAAATGTAATTTTTTCGTCTAAATAAGAAAATACACGGTCCTTTAACTTCTATGTAGGTGTTTATAAAAGCATAAAATTAGTTTTACAATTTGTAAATAAAAATAAACGTAGCAAGAGTTAGCTTATAAAGTGTAAACGTGACCGCATGCAATGTTTGTTGTGATTAAAAATGGATATAGTTAATGAATTATACATTGAAAAATAATAATACTACGGACAACAAATGCATTACATAATATTATAATAATTATCATCAATGGATGGATAATCTAGAAATATCTAATTGATCGAGATTTTTTAAACTATATAAAAAGAATATGAAATAAGGAATGTTGGAATAAAAGGAATAGAGAAACTATAATAATTAGAGGCAGTATAGTAAGTTAGTATATTTCCTATTTTTGCGATTTCTCAGGAACAGTCATTTCTTTCTATGCAGTCTCACTGTAAAAGCCATTATAAACATAATGTTTTTGTATCAGTGAGAATTTATAAAAGGAATTTTTAAATAAAATAATCCAAGTTGCAGTGTTGAGCTCCATTACATAAATACAGACAAGAGTGTATCTTCAAATTTGTTAGAATAAAACTTATTTTGGAAAAAAATGCTTAGATAAATTCTTTAACACATTAAAGGAACTATAGTTTAGTATTTCTTTTTTACTTAATTTCATAGAATCTAGGCAATGTTTACAGCTAGTGGACTTTCAGGAAAGCGTACACGTGACTCTAACTAATTAAGCGAGCTATGAATATGGGTCAGATTGTAATCAGTACGGCGAATAGACCACTTTCAAATTTCAATAATTATATAGGTACTATATTTTACTGTTAAGTAGTTCACAACAACTGTAAAAGTTAAACTTTCATTTGCTGTTTTTATTGTTGATACATTTTATTTTAATATATTTTTTACATTGTAATACAAATTAGTTTCTAGATATTTACTCACATATACATATTTATCACAGTATTACCTATATATAAACAAACAACTTACCTGAATTGTATTCGATTATTATTATATTTATCAGATTTACGCTGTATCCCCCATGTAGCAGAGTAGAGAGTGAGAGCGTAGTGTTAAGACACTCCATTTCCCACTTTCCGCCGAATTGTCGAAGTAGTGCGTGTTGAGTGGTGGGACCGCGGGAACCGTGTTTAAATACCTTATCTGGGAACCACGCCACCACAAGGAAGATCAGTACAAAAGATCGGAAAATGAGACATTTTTGGCTAAGGGTATATAAGGATACTTCAGGAAATGAACGCGAATTAGCAAAAGATGCTGCACTCACAAACATTGTAAAGAGATACTATGATATGTGCCAAATAAAATCTCCTAGATGTAGAAGAAGCTTACAAAATAGGATATCTTCCCCTGCTTATCCTGATCCTGAGATGATGATGAGATATCCTATTTTGTAAGCTTACGTTGTTTACAATAATCAAATATAAGTAAGATATGTACAAAAGTAATGGATTTTTTCATTACAAGATACCGTAAATAAACTAAACCATTTATTCTATGGAATAAAACCACTGACCTAATAGTTTAGTAATTACCTATCAGATACAAATATTAAAAAAACTGTACTAATAACAAGATTCTTAATATATCTAATAGATAAAAGCAACAGCATTCACGTTCATTGTTACAAAATGTAGTTAAAATACTTATAGGAAACCAGTTGAATACTTCTGGGAAACACACTTTCGATTGGCGTCGTACTGTCTGTTGGACGGTTGCAGCGTCAGCCTATTAGTGAAAGTGAATACATTCAAAGGTCACGTTCATTTTGATTAATGATATCTTATTATAAGCTTTTTGTGTGTTTTGCTTGTTGGTCAATGACCCGGAGGAGAAGCGCTTGTGGTTGGTTTGTATGGTAAAGTTGTAGTATATAATATGTATCTGATATGATCATAATATATTTCTTTTCCTTTTTTGGGATAAACAGGAAGAATGTAGAGTCAATAACGCTGTTCTGTTCGCTTTTTGGCCTTTACAACTACAATATCTCAGTGACAGAAGTGTCTAAACCCAACGCATCATTTTTGCTGTAATGTATAACGATAACGTTAGTGTATACGTTTACGTTTTTTTATTTATTACTTTACTCGCTTTGGTAACGACGCAAAGCACGACGTTGATTTCTGCCACTCAACACAATACTTCGAAAATTCAGCTGAAAATGGGAAACGGAAGTGTCTTATTGGGAACGTTCTGCCTTACTATTAGGTTCTTTAGTTCCTTCTGCTTACTTGGATCTATGATCGTGAAACTGAGAAGTAAAAAATATATATCGCGACCGATGCTACCCTGGTTTTGTTTAGTGAAAAAAGAATAAATAGAAACGTATACAATACAATTGGTTACTACATGTGTTATTAGTGTAAATATTGCCACAAAAAATATAATTCCAAGGAAGTTTAATATTTAATGATATAAAGTTGAAACGATAAATTAATATATAGAACTTACAGAGCTTTAGTCATCGTAAGTTTTTTAAAACTTAATTACACAATGGCATTTAATGTTCAATGACATCATTACAGGAAGAACTCAGGTTTAAATTAGAGACATAAAAACTATAACGGATTTAGTTTTTCGATTGTGCAAATTATGCGATTTCCGTCAGCGGCCTCTTTGGTAAGCTTTTGTTCGGCGGCGTGTGTATGAAACAATGACACCGCGTGCATTCGTAACTATATTGATTATGAATGAGAACTTCTATTTATAGCAACTCTTTTAAAATATTAAAGCGGTACATGAGTTTGTATGTTTTTTTATTTAAATTTTTACGTGATTTTAGGTTCAGGGTGTATCCTGCACATAGCAGACTTGGCAAAGGAAACTTGGTGTCAAGACACTCCGGTCCCATTAAGACACTTCCGTTTTACGTTTTCTGCCGAATTCTGAAAGCATTGCATGTTGAGCAAAGCTCTATTGCTTACCAGAGCGAGAAAAATAAAAATATTAAATTTTTAATTTCCACGAGTGGGAATCTAACCCACAACCTAACGGGTATACAGTTGCACGCTTGTGCTTCTATGCCATGACTGGCCTCATGGACTCCATATTAAAACTAAAAAACTGGAACTCTATAAACAATATGTAGAATAAATCTATAAAACCTATAAAGCTTGAAGTAGGTAATTACAGAAAATTCCTTTACTACATTAGTAGAGTAAATAAAACAAAACTTAGCATATTATTTCAAAATAATATAGTACCTAGTATGAATCTGTCATTTGGCCATTTTGTAGTTGCATGTCTTTCATATGCCGCCGCCATCGTCGCAGCAACGCCCCATCGCCCGCACCAATGCGCGTGCGCACGTAATCACATGCAAAATTACCCCTCAGCACTCTAGCAAATTACGGTAAGCCATATAAGTGGATAAATAATGTATACTATGCCTTTCACTGTAATATATAAGGTTATTTACTGTTATACATAATATAAGTTTGTATTTTTTATTTAATACCATTTGTGGTAAATTAATTTTGATTGAAACGTATTACTAAATATTAAATACAAGAGAAATATCTAAAAGAGATACTTTGTTTTTTTTTTTAAGAAACATAAAACACTTCTATTTTTTTTTTATTATTTATATATTTCATTTTAAATGGATTTAAAATGTTAAACAGCTTTTTATATTAAGTTAGTTAATTTTAAAACGCTACTACAAACTATTTACAAGAGTATATGGAATATGATCATATGGAACTCTCATTAGTGCGTTCATCTTGCTCCCGGCGGTAAATTGTTTCGTAATTTCGACCACAAATGATACGAATTACAAGTATCGACAGTCGGAATGTCATTTTATAAATTACACATATTATAAGTTTGTCATAATTGCTTGTATCACGCGAACAGTGGTATGTTGCTAGACGCGTCCTTTGCTTGATGGAATTAGGGTTATCTTTAAAAAAGACTTTCTATACAAATTTTATAAATGTGATGATATAAAATGTCATTTTGTGAGTTTGGATTTTTGTTCTGCTTTTACGTAGGCAAAACCTAGTAAATGGATTTAGATGAAACTTTTCGGTAATATAGCTTACACATCGGCATAACACATAGCAATACATTTGTCTAAATATTTAGCATAGTTTATCTCACAATAAATTTTAGCGGGTGAAGCTGCACTTGGGTCGCTAGTTATATTATAAAGTATACGCTGCATCCCGCACACAGCAGGGTAGGCAGAGGGAACCTAGTGCTAAAAGACACTCTACGGTTCCCTACTTTTTGTCGAATTCTGAAGGCGTTGCAGAACTAAACGCCGCACACATACATACGCATCTAATCAGCTTGCGACAATTAACGTCCAAATTTAAAGACAATGTTTAACACTCATTGTGAGAAACAACCAATTGCGACTAAGTATAAATAAATAAATTTATTTTTTTGTATTATGAGCATAAGATAATTAGTAATTAGACGAAAGATAATTTATTTAAAGCTACCATGCGACCAAGCCATGTGCGACCTTTACGTTAAAAAGTGAAGCTAGAGTGTAAATAACTACGCTAAAATTTACATTGCCTGACATCTATGAGTGAGTAGCAAAAACTAAGAAAATGATAGTTAAGAAACTCTCCTAATGTTTCAAAAATATATTAATTTTTTATAACTTTCTTTAACATATTTTTAATTGTGAATTTATAGTTCTCTTTTCATACAATAGAGTTTAAAAATACTATTGAAATGTTGTATTTCTTGAAAGTACTATCTAGCGTCCACATTCGTAACTTTTTAATGGTTGGGATGCGTGCAATAGTTTCACTAGAGCGTTCATAGATGTCGCCCAAATGTATTATAATAGTATTTATTTAATAATAAATTTATATTTAACTAGCGGCCCGCTCG
>FASU01054512.1:0-15310 GCA_001486225.1 Heliconius pardalinus sergestus
AGAATTGATTTGTATTCGGTACTATATGAAATACAATAAAAATAGACTTTATACTATTTTATTAATAATGGTATAAAATTTACATAAGGAAAAACCAAAGAACTGTTTTAGCTGGTTTACACTCTAAGCCGACGATATTTTTAGTCATATATACTATTTTTGTATGTAAACGATGGTGTTAAAGTAATATACGAGTATTGAACCCTTTCAAACGTACCAGAGCTAATTGAAATTGTAATTAGTATCTAACAAAGATAAACGCACGCTCGCACGCACAGAACGGTGTGTCACATGCCATGTTAAAATTATTCAGGCCACTGACAGCTGCAACATTGTCTATATATATATATATATATATATATATATATATGAATAAATATATATATATATATATGAATAAATATGTATGTATATCTTTATGTTAGTTTTGCATTTCGTGATGAATGCATGTAGATTAGATATTGTTTATATAATTTAAATCTTGTATAGTACCACTATACAATACCAATATATTTTTTTTAGCTTCAAGTTGTATACCGCACATAGCAAGAGAACCTAGTGTTAGGACACTATATTCCTATAATAAAATCCTTCTGTGGGGAACAGAAACTTCAAAATTACATTAATAAAATAAAATATGCAAATTGTCTGATACATGAAACTATAGAAAAACAAAAAGTTTTTGCAAGCAACCTCTTACGTAAAAAATATGTATATGCCATGGAAAATTTAAAAGGCGATTTCCGATAAAAACAAACAAAAAACAATTTACAAAATCAAGGAAGTTACCGCGCCCTTGGGTGCCTGTCACCCTTCATTATTAGTATTATAATACTTAATTGCTTTATATTTTATGTATATAAAAACTGCTATTTGTTCTGTCTGTCTGAATCTGTTTTTGAAATTATGTTTTAAAAGAAGATCAGCTTTTTGATATATTTAAAATATTTGTTCGATAACCCCTTTTATAGTAGACTTTGAACGAAACTTTCTATTTCAAATAATATATAAATAATAATATAGTATAGTTAAAGTTGAAAATTTAACATTACTTTAAAATGCTATGGGATACTAAGATACAGATATATATTCTATGTATAAATTATTTTTTAAATTTTTAGAATATAACGGTCGAGAGACAATAATGACATGTCATTCGTCTCCTCTTTCCAGATTACTCGCTACACCTACAAGCCCCCTATAAATTCTAAACAATTACTTTATATTTAATTAAAAATTATTATATAAAATAGTCATTTATAGGCTCTAAGATGAGAATTGCGTTTGTTTCCGTATAAACGAGGTAGAGCGATCGTGAGAGGCTTCGGTGTGGCAAAATTAATCTTAGTGGAAGCAGCTTGCTATCGATTTAATTAAGATACCTTTCACTGCTCACGACAGAGAGACAGAGGCCGGACACGCGTTTCTGTTCATTGATTTGAAATCTTGAATTAAATTATTTGTTGGATGTAATTCGAGTTAGTTTTCCAATTATAATTGTGAAATTATAGCGTAGATTGAGTGTCAAAGTTATTTATTTATCGTTATTGGCAACATTTATATTATATTTAAAGTTAATATAATTTATTTCTATTAATAAGATTAGCGATAAACTTTTTTTTGTTTGAGCTGTTAAGTTCTAAAAATGACTTTTTTAATTTTTTGCATAATCAAATTTATTACAAAAAAAAATATTAAAGAACTGCAATACTAACTGTCAACTATGTTATTAATTTAGACTATATGCTATTTTTAAAGATATTTACATTGAAAGAGAAATATATTATGTATTTGTAAATAATTTTACGTTTTAGATTTATATGTTACGTTCGCAACTTTTAATTATATAGTGTAAATGTCTCAATTAATCTACGTCTTTATTGCATTACCTTATATGATTAAGAGAACTAGGTGATTGAGGTTTTGGTTGCAACACGAGTAATTTATGGTTATTACGACTGTTTCATACTGCGAAATTATAATATAAAATATTTAGATATCTTAAGATAGAGCTGAAAGTATTTTTAATACTCTTATACATATTATTTATTTTGCAACATTGCAACCTGTAGGATTCTTGTTTTAATTTTAATAAATATTTATTTGACATCGAGGTTTTATAACAATTTTTGATCGAGGTTTTATGAAGCTTCGACTCTACTTGTAAAATCTGTATTTAGTCAGTCAGTCAGGCGCTAACGAAGCTCGCCAACAAGTTTAAGGTGAAAAGTTGGCAACGATCGCGTTTAAAAATACATAATTTCCGTTTTACGATGTCAGTTTTGCGTCTTTAGTTTTTCCTCTTAATCGTAATTTGTGTGGGAATGTCAAAACGGGCACGTTTCCGTTAGATTATGTTTCGAAAGCACATTTATTATGGGTACCTATATTATAAACATCTTTGCAAAGTCATGGCTTGATCATTATCTTGATTGCAAATTCGATTCATATACGAGATAAACGGTGAGAGAAGAAATTACTTAGGATTCACCTTGCGAAGAAGTCTCTGTGACCAGTGACTCAAGTGTAAATTAAACCTATGGGACTTCTTTTATAGTCTTCCGCCATACTCCTTCTTTCGGCCTAACTTGAACTTAATTTTTTTAAGATTTTTTTTCTATATTTATTGGAAATCGCCATATTCTTCAGCGAGGAAAAGGGAAATGCTCCACGAGAGTATCTAATATTACAACGTTTACTATTCACTCCATGTCTATAAAAAGTACACTTCGTAATTCTACAACAAGTTATAAGTATATGGTGTTTAATTTTCATAATACCAATCCAGTTAGGCCGGTTGCTGGGATCGTTGGCAGTCGCCGCTGAGTCTCGACTGCTTGATGGGAGGTACCTATAGCTTAAAGGAACTACTAAAATATTTGAAATTTAGAAAATTATACTCAAAATTTTATATGTAATTGAAATAGACGAAAGTAATATTTATTAATAATAATATAGTTCTGTTAATTTAAATATTTTTAGAAGAGACATTTTCTAATACTTTAATTACTATATAAGTTCATCTCTGGTCAGTTTATTCTAGGTTAATATTTCTATTTTGTTTTAGCGTTGCCATTTTCCGCCGATTTCTGAAGGCATTGCGTGTTGAGTGGCGGAACTTAACACGAATATTACTTAAAGTAATTTAATATATAAAATGTCGAAAATTCTCGCATTTCCACTTTCATAAATATAATTTATATTTTAAAACATGATGTAGGAAGCGCGCAATGGTCTGTTCGTGGCACAAATTAGTGGGGTAGGTCAGATGACGAGTGCACTAATTTCCTGGTAGTGGCGTGGAGTTGGTTTACATCACAACTGTCGAACTGTCGACTGTATATCTCTGACTGTATATATGTATTTGAACCATGTACCTATATGATTCTAATTAAAGTGAGAAAATTATATTTGTATATATATTTTTTTAATTTTACCCGTATATTTCTGTATAAGCAGAGAGAGTCTAGTTAAGACATTTGAGACACCTAGTGTTATGCTCCGCCCAATTTTCAAGACATTTTGTGTTGAAAGACGGAAGTCAACGCCTCGTTTTATTTTCTTACCAGAACGAAGAAAATTAAATAATAAAATATTTGTATAACTTTTATTAGATTATATCCTATTCTGCTTGTATCTTACACATGGGACATTTTTGACATGTAGAAGGAATTATTTGTTCTACTTCTGAATATGCAGTAATTAAAAATATTTTTTGAGTCATTCTTATACTAACTCAACAATATATTGAATTAATCCAAAGTTATAGCAAAAGAAACTTTAAAAGGAAAAAAATAAAGTTATAAATTGAACTTTTGTTGCAAACTAAGTGAAACAGAGTGAATCATTTAGTTTTTACCCGATTCCCTTCTTAAGACGTTAAATTGTTGTAACCTTAGTGGTTATGAGTAAAAGAACAAATATTGTTTATTTATGGTAAATATTAACTAACTACTTTAAGGTAAAAATATTTTCATTCAATTTATTTTTTCCAAGAACATTATATGGTCATCAATTTTTATTATTATTGAATTTATTAATAGACTAAACACGCTTACTTCTGTATATTATTAAAAAAATAATTATGTAATTATAATAATAATCTATAAATTCAACTTTTTTAATCAAAAAAAGACACGTGTAAACAATAAATATGATATTCACATATTGAAATAAAACTAAAGTGATAATAAAATTAAATTTATAATTTAAATTTATTATCACTTCAGTTTTTTTTTTAATTTATAGCGGTGCGCTCGTCTGCGGTGTCACGTTACACTGCCAGGTGTTCAAAATTATTTAAATTTTGTCCAAATTCGATACGTATTTAAGTTCAACATTTGTTTTACTTTTATATAACAAGAAGATGCCGACATTTGTCTCTTATTTATCACCATTTAATCTGGTTCTTATGACTTCTATTTATTATGATGAGAGATAATTGTTGAGAACTTGACGTTTATGGCGTTTTCTAACAACATTAACATTAAAAATCACTGAATCGGTCGTATCATGTTTTTTTAGAATATACCTATAAATTCTACCTGTTATTTATCTACAGTAGTTGTTCTGGCTCTAATTTATATTAATGTAACTAATTTTTATATAGATAAAAATTAAATTCATTCATAAACTAAAATCGAATAGGTTATTCGTTATAATGGAGGGTTGGTTGGATTGGTTTTAATAATTAAAACTATATAATTATATTCGAACAGAGTGTTCAAAGATTTCAATGTACATCACTAAATTCAATATTTTTTTATTAAAAAATAACGTTTTTAAAATAAAAAAATACACTAGCATTCTGAATTCAAAACTTATATTATGGAGCTACAGAAGAATAACCAGTGTTGATTTTTAAAATACTCTAATTATCTATTTTTAGATTATTTATATTTAGAAAATAATATGGATTACATACATATTATATTTATATAGACTGTTTAAATTTTACATTTAATTTCTTACTTTATATTTTAAATAGCACTTAAGTGAATAAAAAGCAGCATTCGAGTCGTATGACAACAAAAAAATAATAGAAAAAATACAAGATGATAAAACTAAAGTTAGAAGAATGAAATCCCGTTGAAGTCTTTTACATAGAGATTTTATTATTTTTTATATTTCACTTTTCTAGAATAAAATTAAGCAAAAAGTATTATAAATGTGTGTGAATACGCTCTTTAATTAATTATATCAAGTCAATTTAAAATTTAAATGCACTCTACAAAATTAATTAAATCTTTTATCGCATTATATTTTTTATTTATTTATTTATGCGATCTATTTTTGGCACAAATTTTAAAAAACTAGTCAGCTTCGTAATTTTTATGAATCAGTTACTATTATTTTTTAAGTATTTCAGTTACAATTCATTTTTCGTTGCAATATGGACAGGTAAAGAAAATCTAGTATTAAATCACTTCATTCTCTTTATTTCATACGAATTCGAGGCATTGCACTTTGAGTAGAGGAATTAACTCTATGTTGCGTTTTCTTGTACTAGACGGCGAAAATAATTGATTTGAGTGGTAATCGAACTTTCAAATATCACATTTACAGTCAGATACTATCTTTCCCACGCAAAGCGATAATTTTCTATATTTTAAAAGTATTTGAAATATTTTAAATAAGTCTATATTTTAAGTAAATGTCAGCAAATAAAATTGGTTTTATGAAATAGAAAATTACAAATTTCTCAACGATATAAGGAAAATAGCGCTTCCCAAACTTTATGATAAAGAGAATAAATGAAATTATGGTTTAGGTAGTATCTGATGCTGATATTTAAATTTACTCTAGTTTGCCAGAATATCTATTAAAATTAAGAAAAAAACATTTGTATTATTATTTTTGTAGTTCCATGTTAACATTAATTGATTATCCTTTACATTAGTAATATTTAGCTTCAAGTATTTAATGATATTTAATATGTGATTTATATTTTTCTGATGATATTTTCGTCATTATATTGACACAGAATTACTTTGTAAGTATAAAAAATATGGCTGTCGTTTAATAACGACCCTGATTCACGTGAAGAATGATTGACAAGATAAACATACATACGTGATTACGTGTTATAACGCGTATAAAGTAAATTATACATTATTTAACTATTATGAAACGTATAAAAATGATTTCGTTTCTGAGAATATAGCGGAGGTAAAAATATACTAATTCTAATTAATAATATTTTTTATAATGACAGCTTCAAAAATCACAATTTATTTTATTTTAATTGATACTTGTGTTTATTGCCATTGCAAAAATATTTAACGTTTTTCAAATTTAGGTATATTTATATAATTAATAGGTTTAATTTGATTGGAACTCGATTACCGGGCAATATTTTAGTAATTTTTCCTTTTTTATATTGATAATTTTAATTTCCTTCATTCTATTTAAGATTATTTAAAATACATGATGTACCCTACCCAACGTGTAAAGGTATAATAAACATTCAATTACTAATAACATTTTATGACCATATATTTTTATTGATGGTAACTTTAATTAAAGATATCGTTGGGACATGACTGACTGATCACACCAGATATCGGTGAAGATTACGAAAGTACTCTTGCATTTCTCCAAATTCCTGATACGCTATATCTTAATCTCCACTGGCGCCGATATTGACGTAACTGATAAGATCCTATAGATAAGATGTAACTTATGTAAGTTGTAAATTTAATAATGAAGTGCAACGTGTTATACCTACCGCGCTCAATCCGATGAAATTTTGTTTATATGACATTTTTTATCTTTTGCGTTCAATTTTTTTGTTGATTTTTAATTAATTAATTAAATGTACAAAATAAAAAAAGACAAAATATATATATTTTAAAATATACCTATTGCTTAGAAGGTTCGTGTAAGCATAACCTTAAAAGTTCTCTATGAACTTTCTTCGCTTTAAATCCTTTTACCTTTATATTTACTTATCTGATAATCAATAAAGGTAAATAAACCATAATAAACATTTCACGCAGTTACTATGGACACGCGAATCAACCATCTGTTGGCTGAACATGCGACTCTACCCTCTATCTTCAACCAAGCACGAAACAATACCCTATGGCATATCCTCGAAGGACAGCCAAATAATCTCATATATTATATATATTATATATAGAAAATTAAAGAAAAATAACTCACGATTATATCCAAAAGGTAAAGCACAAAACACTTATAGCAATCGTCGTATATGAGACACTAGCGACCGAGCTACCAGCGAGCGTGCGTCCAATACCGCGTATTTACAAAGTTTGAGCGCTGCCGGTCCCTCTCGTAGTATATATTAATGGAGTATAACCGCTGCCATTGGTCGGTCCGCAACGCGCCCGCCGCTTGACTCATTCTACGTCACAACGTGGAAAGCCTGCGAGTTGCGACTGCGCTGAGGCACATACGTTTTTTTGTACCGTTGGTTAATCTAGTTTGGTTTTCGTTTTTTTTTCGGATTCCGTTAAAGCGTATGTTTAATTTGTAACGTCTAAGTTTATTTAGGTTGAATTGACATCTCTACTATAGATGGATGTTGAGGTTGTAAGATTAGATAAATCATCTTATTTAATATATTTTCAGTACTGTTTTTATTGTACTGTCATTATTACAGTGATTGATGTAATGTATTTAGTTTATCAATATACTAAGATATTGATATAATTTTCGACTTCCAAGAAAACCGCAGAATAGAGTTCAGCCACATAATACGCAATGCCTGTAGAATTCGGCGGAAAGTGGGGGACGGAAGTGAAACAGAGTGTCTTAACACTAGGTTACCAGGTTCCCTCTGCCTACCCTGCTATAATAGATATAATGAACTATTTATATTTTTTGTAGATACTTATGTAGAGATACCAATAGGCAAGTTTTGAATAAGGAAAAAGTATCGTATCTTTTTGTCTTGTCAAATTTATATGTATTTTATTGATATGAATGACAATTTCCAATAAAATGTTATACATATATTAATATATTGCTTAAAAAAATACAAATAAATATTACAAGCACACTTCAAATTAATTCATATTTTTATATAAAAGATAATCCGCTTCATACTGTATTCCACACACAGCAGGGTAGGCAGAGGAAACCTAGTGTTAACTTACTCAAAAATTCGATTTTTTCAAGCCATTGTAGCAGCATTTTAGCATGAGTGGTAAAACTCAACTAAATTCAAATTTTGCCCCGGTACCAGACCGAAGATATTAAAATAATAATAATTCTTCAACTCTATTCTACAACCTCAATAATATTCCTTTTATATAAACTATATTTATTTATATTTTATAAAAACAATGGCTACCTGCAATAAACATTCAGAGATAGGTTTATCGTTATCGCGTTATGTTAGCGTTACGAGATGAGATGGCGATATAACATTTATTTGTATTCACTTCACGGCGTTTCTTCTAATGTAGAGAGAGGCGTTATTTATTGGTTTTTGTTTGACATTTTTAAAAGAGAAACCATGGAAACTGAAACTTGGATGATATTTCACTGTAACATAATATAATTTAATAAAATGTTATAAAAATATGTGAATATTAGATTAGTAAAAAGATTTGTTACTGAAAAAACCGTTGGAATAAATATTAAAAAAAAACAATAAGACGACTACGCTTGTGTTTTGAATTTTACTGGAAAAAATAACTTGTAAATACTGCCCCATACCTTTTTCTGGAATTTCTCGTAAAATCAATCGATAGATGTATGTTTTTTTAAAAGTCTATGAATTCACGAGCAAATCTCTACAATCTGAGATAACATTCGTATATTACATCGACATCGTCATATTTACGTGGCATTCAACTGTAAACACTATCATAAATATGAAATTAGATAACTTACATACAAATATAGTTAAATTATATAAATCATAGTTATAAAATTGACGTCAGACTCAAATTAAGGACATTGATAAAAACCCTAGAAGAAAACTAGGAAATAGGAAGATTTGAAGGCAATATATACCTAATATAATCCATTTTTAAGGTAAAATTTTCTATTTGCTTATTTATTTTAGGTATTAAATATTTAAAAATAGGAAACATGTGATTTTATACGTTATAATGACGTAGGTTTAGTAAAGCTTAAAATAATATTTACTGCTACTTACTTTACTGGCTCTAAGACATGTAAGTAAACAAATATACTGTTGCAGTTTTTTGCTTCACAGTTTAGCCCGTTTAGTAAGGCAGGCAGAGAGACAAAACACTATGTCCTTCTCTTTTCGTCCCAATTCAACGTATTGCGTGGTGAGTCGCGAAACTCAACGCCAGGGTTTATTTATCTCTACAGAGGGAAGAAATGAAAATAATTCACTCTTCAAGTGGGAATCTACAATCAGACACTGACATCATTTTAATGCAAAATTAATGAAAAAAAAAATGCAATTAGGCATATACGCGACAGGCCTTGTACCGATATTTATAATATACCTACAATTTTCTTTATCCTTATCTTCGGGGAAAACCTAATGATAATGATAAGGTACCCCGCTTCAGTTGCCGCCGATTTAGATATATTTGGTGTCATTAACATAACGCCGCAAAGTGGCGGGCAACGGCTGGATACGAAGAGCTGAAGATTGAGCTCAGTGGCGTGCCATTGGAGATGCCTATGTCCAGCAGTGGACGAGAACAGGCTGATGATGATGATGATGATGATGATGATGATGAACATAACGCCATGACAATTTTTAAATTGAAATTAATAAGGCCAGTCGTGGCACAGGGCTACAGGCTTGTGATTGTAAAAACGACAGGTTGTGGTTTAGATCCCCGTTTGAGAAAATTAAATATTTAATATCTTCGTTTATTAGCTCGGGTGTCGAGGCAAAGCCTAGCGTTCTTCTGAATTCTGCGGAAATTAGGGAGCGGAATGCTTTAATACTAGACTCCCCCTCTGCTTACCCTACTAAATGCAATGTGAAGCTAAAAAAAATAAGTAAAAAAAAATAAATTAATAAAGGATTTTATCCTACAACTTTCATAATCTTAATCCGAGCGCAAAAAAATATACACTTCTTAGTATTATATATATAAATATTAATAAAACTAATAATTTCAGAACATATTTTTATTGAACGATCACGGAAACAAGAAACTGGTGTACATTTTTTATGACACCGAGGCCCGACAAGTTAATTGAAATTAATTGTTAATTGATACCTTCTGCATCCCGAGAATTCTGTACATACCGGTTTTCCTTACATTTTAATGCAAAACGAAAGGAAATAACAGTTCTTTAAAAAATTTTGAAGTTGAAAGAGAAGCTTTAGAAGGTAGAGACTTTTCCATTTTCTTTCTATATATTGTACCTACTATAATAAACTGATATCAGTGTTAGACTTCATTTTTTTTACTTTATAGGGCGTTAAATAGAACTTTTTATTAAAAAGTTTCATCCAAATTCAAAATATTGTGTGTGAAATGGTGAATGGCCGGTATCAACGCCGCTATATAAATAAATTTACGGCGCTTATTTCTGTGTAAATACAAGACCTGTTATATATGGGCACATCTAGAAATATTTTTCAAGGGGCACTAGTTTTGAACAAATTGTGTCGAATATTTTTTTTTGATTTTTCAGGCTTAATTGGTTTTTTGGTATAATTTCTGGGATGAGCACAATATATATTAATATTCTGGGGTGCGTATGGACCACCCTGCCTCCTTAATCCTACGCTCATGTTGTTATAGCTAAATTATATTCATTTATACAGAAAATCTTCAAAGTAAATCTTAGATTTGGATTTAGTAGAATTTTTAACAGATAAAAATTATACTTCAACGGCCTTGCATATAGTGACAGTGCTCTCGCCGTTCTAATATTCGTGCCCGATAGATTGTTAGTAGAAGCATGCAGCTGACGCAACACACGTGCTCTCTTGGTATACAACTATGAACTATTGTATCAGTTTCTTTAATAGAACTGACCGCGTTCCGTAAAAAGTGAACTTGTCAAGGGCAGGTAATGTATTTCTGATTTTAAGTAGGGTAGGTATATTTAGGAGATCTTTTTTTGGTATTTGGTGTCTATGTTTATAAGTTATGGTAGGTTTTTTTTTCAGTTTCACGCTGTATCCCGCGTGTAGGCAGAGGGAGTATCACGTTAAGACACTCCGCTCCCCGCTCGGATTTTTTAAGGATTTTATTTCGAGAACTTACAATACAAATGAAGGAAGGAAATATTTTTTTTTAAATATTTTATAGTATACTTCGTAAAAACACTACAAAAACACAAAATATATAATTATAATACGATATAGAGACACATATCAAGTTAATTTACAGTTAAATGACGTCATTACCAATGTAAAGATGTAAATAATAATAACCTAGAGGAGTTTTAAAATCATAATAAAATTCTTAAATGTCGTGAATCCTGGATTTACCTATATGTCTTTTTTGCAATTGACGTCAATTAAGGTTTTTTTTTCTAAAGACAACAGATAATAAAAAATATAATGTAATAGTTATCTTCTGCAATTTCGTTTGTTCGTCCAAAAAGTATCTTTTCATTTTCATTTTTTCAAAGTTCGTCCAAATATATTTCTTACAGTTATAATACTCGTAAAATGCTATAATTATGTATAGCCAAACATATTTTTGGTAGATTACTAAGTCGTCACATGTCCTAATTATCATAATATTTATAAAAATAAATTATTTGTCTCAAATTTTATATTTAAATATCTCGCTTGTGTACATATTTGTGAATCAACAAATTAATTTTGTTTTATTATGGCTTATAATGTTTCATATCAAACATAACTTTTAACTAAGGCCCTTTATAGATAGAGTGTTTTCCATTGTTCAATTTGAAAAAAATCGTAATATTTAGATACAATACTATTGCGCATTTACTTTTTCTTTTACGTCCATAAAATAAAATATAGAAAATGATTGGTATAATGTTGAAAATTAAGTTCATGTTTATTTAAATCACTTATTGCTTGCTGTACTTTTTTCAAAAACAAATTATTTGAATAAAATTGTAAACATTAATTGTGTAGACATAATTTAGTAAGAAAATAATACATATTTTACAGAAGAATAATATTTACTTTTTCGGTTAAGATAAAACGATATTACACGTGTGAATCAAACCTAACGCGTCATATGACTAATGACGACGCCACAGATTATATTTTATAATAGTAGGCTTCCATTTGTTTGTTGCCTTATTATAAAATATGAATCAGTATTTTAATAGCGGGTATTAAATACCCACTATTTAGTAGGTTATATATAACGTTTATCTATATTATACCACGTGGTGTGGTAATGGTAGAAATTGTAAACATGTCATAGTTAAGATATCAAATTTTCCAATCATCGTATTCTTAGTCAAATTTGTAGATACTATTGCTTCCTAGCAACCTAAGCTCTTCACGTAACCAAATCTAGCTGATTGGTAGATGTAGTGTTTAAAATAAAAACAGTTCTAAGTTTTTAATTTTTTTTATCTCTATCTACCTTTTATTTATCTTCACACTGCATTACGCACATAGCAGGGTGAGCCATGGCGAGGATACCGGGAACTGGGCATACTGGGAACCTAGTTTACAATTTTATATTTATTCAGAATTCTCTTGTTAGGTATTGCCGGTCAATTAGCAAAAATTGTTTAGAATCTCGTTCTAATTATTAGTGGAAAAGAAACTGATCTACGTCATACACGTTATTAGATTCTTTATTAAAAAAATGTTAAGATAAAATTTTTTTTTTCTTTTTACCTGCTCTACTTTCCTGCTAATCGGGTACTCTAGATACGAACACCATTATGATATACGCAAGATATACGGCGGGAACCTATAGTTAAAATACTCCGTTTCTGATTTTCTGAGCAATTTTTGAAATATATGTTTTGTGGCGAAACCGAACGCCGCGCTGTTCTCGTATTAGAAATTTCAGTTAATAAAATAAATAAATAGCGTCATTGTAAATGTTTTTGTACATACAAAATAATTACTAATAAAATTCAAATTTAAATAATTATTACATAATTCCAGTAACAGATATATCTATCCTTACAATTCTGACGCCACAAATGTGGCCTACGTGATAATATCTTTTAAATAAGCACAATTAAGGTTTGCACGCGGAAAAGAACCACGAGTTTGATTAACGTTCCAGTAATATTTCCACTATAGGTACAGGGAATTCCAGTGACTCATAGCATTGAAAACTTTTCACGCTTCTTACATTAGTACTTATTTTTTTTTAGCTTCAGGCTGTAACCCACCTATAACAGTGTGATTATTATCCCCTCTTGATCAATGAATAATTATTATCCCCTCTCTTGTGGGCAATGTGCGGCGTTGAGTTTTTACTGCGTCCTACACGCAATAATTAGACGAAAAATTAAGAATGGAATTTCTTAACACTACGTTCTTCCTACAGCTCTTAAGTTACCTTATCAAGCGGGAAAACAGTGATTTTTTTTGTTATTAATGTAAATAACATATAAATAAATTGTATTGGAAATTACCTTACTTTCCTCTACTTAGAGGAAAACCTATTTAGGTTTATCTCCGCGAAATGACATAAACAGCCATATATAGTGCCAACATATTAACAATTACAGTGCTAAGCCTGAAGTTTTAAATATATTTATAGAATTATTTCATCCGGCTCGAAGGACCAGCGTAGTATGGATTTTACATTTTCAATATTTATTGAGGACGGGATGTTCCTCAAGTGCTTCCATATATATTAAACAAATAAATACATATGTTTACAATTAATTGATATAACCTAATATAGATAAATAAATCAAATAAACTCAATTACACTTGACACTCGTCTTTTTACATAATTATTAAGTACATAGTAAAAATATTTTAAAAAATTGATAAATTGTATATACTTTAGCGGCTTAAATATATGTATATGTTTTAAATATTTATTTTAGACTATAATCTTCTTTTCTATTTAACAAGCGTTTCGGTCCATTTGATTTCCGAGTATAGTAAGTAATGCAAAAACATCATATTTCAATACAAATCTGAAATATATTTTATAATGCAATAAAAATCTTAACAGCATACTCAAGAAATTATTTAATTACTTCTGTCCAAGCGTGAGAGCGCTTAAAGTTCTACTATAAAATATGATGCAATATAATGCTTTCAAACGTCATTGTAACAGCAGGTAGTTTTGAGTGTAAGGTCGCTTGGATCTAGCCGACTGATGTAACTTACGTTTGGGTCGGTACGCGTTAATTGAATTAGAATTAGAGGTAAAAGTGCGGAGGAATGTGGGTGTGAGAGGAATTTAAAAAAATATACTAAACATATATGGAGTGAGTTTTATGTGTATAGGAATAGAGATGAAATTACAAAATGTATGTGAAATGTGTGCTGTCTCTACGTGTGATACCTATATGGAAAATATAAAATAAAAAAATAACTAAAAAGACTCGCTTTTCTACACTAAGTGATATGAGAAGCTATAAATTATATGAGCCTAAAGTAGAATGGTTTTCTAGTAACCTCTGAAGTCCAATATTCAGATCCTGGCTGCATCACCACACCCCCTCGTTGATACCAGAATATTGTATTCTATTAAGCTACGTATAACTGCCAAATTTCATGATGATATAATTAGTTTGTTACAGCTCGACCTAATAAAAACGTGTTAAAAAATGGTCTCTTTCCTTTTAATTGCATTGACAGTTCGTTTAGAGGCGTAATTGTAATATCCTGTTGTAAAGAAATTATATTTAAAATCGTATTATGCACAGTTAACTTCCTCTTTACATGAATTATTAGTGTAACTTGTATAGTGATATATTTTTCTTTTTCATATTTTTTTCTTTTTTTTAGCATTACGTAGTATACCGCTTAGGAAGAGGGAACCTAGTGTAAAGACACTCCATCTCCAATTTTCCACCGAATGCTTAGCTTTACCTGAGCGAAGAAATGAAAATATAGATAGATAGATAAATATTTCACTTCTTCGAGTTACAATTGAATGTACAACTTGTCGCACACTTGTACTACACGAAGGCAGTTCTGTTGAGAAGAACTGACAAGTTAATTCTTGAACTCAACAGTAGTTGAATAACAATCAATAATCTCTACGTTACTTATCGCCGTCTGGTATGTCAAGGCACAAGCCACTTATCGTTGCGATTCGAGAAAGATTTTTAACGAAACTACTCTAGATATTATTTATCAATATGAATAGACTCACGCTGATAAGTCGGGGTTTAACGTAAAATTTACGTTTAGTTCAGCTGTCAAGTAGTTCTGATATGATGTTATGATAAATAAAAATAAATAAATCAG
>FASU01054780.1:0-10130 GCA_001486225.1 Heliconius pardalinus sergestus
CATACTATGTGCACGTATGAATATCACCCAACATATTAAAAGGCTTATAACGTAACATTTATATACTGTGTACATACTGTAACTGTTAATGTACATAAAACATAATAGCTCGAATAATAAAATAAATACCTAATTATATTACTATATGACAGAAAGTAAATTTACAAGCACACAGCTGGGTAGGCAGAGGGAACCTAGTGTTAAAACACTCCGTTAAGACACTTCTGTTCAGATAATCATTAATCACTTCGCCAATGTCACGTTGTATGGAGACCAACAAAAGAATATTTATAATATTACATAATATGAGAATCTATGTTAGAGTTAGAAAGAGAACCAGTTGGAATACTGTCTTCGCCTATTAAAAATAAATTGCTAAAATATTTCCGTTATCGAGTGACTGGCAGATGAGGCATTTTCTATTGGGAAACGGGATTTTCTATACATAAAAACGGTTATAAATATAGTGGAATTAAAAAAATTATATAATATTAAAATCAAACTTAATGTAAAAAAAGTAATTTATGACAGGGCCGTCTCGTGATATCGTGATCAAATTATAACCTAAAAACTTAAAAATAATGATTTTGTATAGAATGAATTGTTACTTTTATATTTTAAATTACAAACACGTTTAAACACGTATAAAAGTTTATTTCAACAATTCCTTAAAGATTTTTACATTTATATGTATATAAGAACAATTTGAACGAAATAGTCTTTTTTAGGTTATATATATTGGGATTAATTCAAAAGTTTTCTCATATTATATCTATATATTATATACTGAATATAGATTTTTCTAAACTCTAAAAATATCGAAATATACATATCCATTATATGTATTTAATTAGTTTAATTTCAATTAAGATTTTACCAAGCAAATTTAAATACAATTAACAATTTGATTATTAATTGGTGTTTCAAAAATGTTAATTCAACGATTACAAACTATATTTGTTCGTTACTTGTCCTATTAAAGAACAATCGATTATTAATTTGAATGTACTTAACTACGTTGTTATATAATGTATTTATTTTATAATTCACACAAATTTCACTTAGATGTGATTATTTCTCATTCTTTCTACGCAATATAACAAAGGAAACGGTTAAAAACGTAGTTTTATATTGTGTTTATTATATTTTAAGAATTATTCTACCTTCTACCTTCTATATTATTCTATTAGAAAATAATGGAAGAACTAGGTTATAAGCGCTTTAAGTAGCGCAAGCTAACATTTATATACAAAATTTAATCATTCACTATTTTATTACTAAAAAATCTACTCGAAATTATATTAACGAACTAGTAATCTCAAAAGGTCTTGATGAAACTATTGAAAGGCAGTGAGAGGCTGGCGTCATGGCCTTGCCAGCTAGAACTGTAGGCCTAAACGTGAACGGCTCGGCCAGTTTCTTTGCAACTCGAATAAATTGAATGCTGTTTGACCTGGCCGAGGACCAAACGAAAATAACCACTGCCGCCGACCTGATAAGGTTATCGCCTTACATAACCCTGGCTGCTGCACGTGCACCAGTCACCGACCCACGGGTTCCTAACTGGCTCGCCTACTTTAACGAGGGCAATCTTTTACGCAGTTAGTCACTCCGTTAGAACGTGGTAGGGAAAGTTACGGTGGGAAGATTCTAAACTTTTTAAACTGATTCTAACGTAGTTTAACACTGTAGGACGATTATTGGTGGATAATTACCACTCACCTTTAAGCATAAATCCTTGTGAAAGCCCTCCAAACGGGATTCGACACGGTACTCACAAGCGCGACACGGACTCGGAACACGAAATATGCACTTCGATCACAATAATTTCCAGAACGTTGCGCAACACAACTCCCTTCAGTGTCGTCGTAGAACACGAGACGTCCTCGCGTTAGCTGACACGTTTGATGTTTTCGAAAAGTCCATTGAACCGTTTCGGTCGAAATTTACGTCCAGCGAAATTATAAGTACGAAGTGGCATCGGTGTACATAGCCGTCGTGCTGGTTCCGCGCGCGGCCGCCAGGAGGCGCGGCGGGGGCGAAGGGGCGCGGGCGCGGGCGGGGCGGGGGAGCCGGGCGGGGGAGCGGGGCGGAGCGCCACGTCGCGCGGGGGGCGCGGGCCGCGGCGACTGTCGGCTATGTGGAAGCGATTGTTTAGATGTGAGGACGAGGAGTGGAGCTCGGAGCCCGCAGCCCGGAGACCGGCCCGGCGTGACCTTTGGACCACGCTGCGGGTGGCGACGCGGGGGCGGCGTTGCCAGCGCGCGGCATTCGGGCCCACGTTGCCACGCGTTACGATAGTCCCGTCAGCGGTCCTCGGGGACCGGAGACCCTCGCTGCTAGCTACCTGCCCAGCCCTGCACGCCCACGCAGCTGTGAAACAAAATTATGCACATATTTTGTATTTATCCACATCATCCTTGCCCTCGTCAGGTTATCACGCAAAATTTGTTGAGTTAGTGCGAATTAAAACGTGAAAATTACAGTAGCATGTGATTTACATTGTTTACTTACTTATTAAATTATGACGTGTGATCTGTCTCTTAGCGTGTTTTAAATTTCAGTGTTAGTACAAAAAACTTTTGAAATTATGTTCACAAAATTCTTCGACGTTCCGGTATAGTAGTTTCTAGAACATGATCACATTAAAATATTATTATGGACACATTAATTCGTACTAACCTATAAAATACAATAAAAAATAGTTTTGTAGTATATTCATGAATTTAAAACCAAATAACAAGAAAATAATCTAGGTATCCAGTGAATTTAAAAATTCGTTTATTATTGAGTTGATATATTAATATTTCATTAATCGACCTCTGTCTGTTAAATTAATACAATTCGATAATTGTTAGTACATCACATTATTCATATTTATATTAAAATGCAAAATGACATTCTCACGATAACTTTTAATAAGTGTAAGGTACAAAAAAAATATATTTTTATTAATAGAATTGTATGTATGTTCGTTCATGAATTTTAGCTTGCTGTCAGCTGTAGCTACTATAAGTAAGTATACTATACTAAGCACTAGACGTGACTTACCTATTTTCAAAATTTCAAGGAAACTGTCCATATAAGAAAATATATATTATGACCTATTCCATATTTTTTGCATATACAAACAGCATGAGATGTCAATAAATTAATATAACATTAATTTAACAATTAATATAACATTTAATCACTTAATTCTTAATATGGCGCCAACTCGAATAATATAACAAAATTTACGTTTAGGTACACAGATTATAAAATTCTTTTTCTTTTTAATTTTAACTGTTTTAATGTTTTAACATAATCTTATACAGTCAAACTATTTCTAGAATTTTTTTTTCTGAACTGATCTTTTAGTGTAAAGTTTTTGGTTTTCAAATTATGCAGGCTTAATTTTTGGTAGTAAAAATTCTGAGATCACTCGCCTCATCCCCTCATAAAGATATAAATATTAATAATTAAAATGAAAGATTTTTCTTAACATTTGTAATTATTCATTATAAACTATGAATATTTTTAGAATATTTTGGTATATAAGGATTTAAATTATAGTTACTCGTTTGTAGCCCGATACTAATTATTTTACTACATATTCTTAATTATATTAATTAAATCAATTAATGACGCCGGTCTCGACTAGGCAAAGAGATATTACGTTAGTTTGCACATACATTATTTATTTAATTGTAATAAATAAAAGGCATAGTGACTTATCTATGGAACTGGGATATCGATTTATTTCTTGATTAACAAGGACTCATTATAGTCTTGCTTTGTTGGATTGATTGATGTATGACTGGGATTCGTGAGGCCTTGTGCAATGGAAAATATATAAGTATGTATTAATATTTGTAATATATTTTGGTTCGGTTTCCACTCGAGGATTTAATATTTTAATTTTTTCGATTTGCCTCCAGAATTTGGTGGGGAGGGGAGTGGAGTGTGTGAATATTAGGCTCCCTCTGCCTTCCCTGCTGCGTACAGGATACAGCGAAGTTAAAAAAAAAAAGAAAAAATGCATGATTATAAATATTTTATATAATAAAGCACCTACATTCTCTTTGCTTATTAATTACTCATTAACATAAAAATTTTCATTAAGTTACCGACTCAGTTCCGCATTCTGAATATTAATTGTTTATAGCACGCGAAGGTTGCAGGTTCAATTAACTGTATACTTTTACAAATTTTTGTCATGATTAAGTACGGGGAAGGAATAACAAGTATAAAAAATATAATTGTTTTAATTTTGATACATAATATATAGAACTTAGTGTAGCTCATTGATGAACAGGGAAATTATAAGACCTAAATATTAATTTTAAATATTTTTTTTCCAGATTAATTTTAAACATTTTATATTAATAAAATTTTTAGAACTTAATAGTGTTTTAAATCATGTTCAGTATTTATTAATTTAGATTTAAAATTAAATTAAGTGCTTTACCTACAAAAATATTCACTTTACATAGAAAAATATGCATAAACTAATAAACTAAAACACAAAAACACTAATAAATAAATTACAAACATCCCTTTATTTTACTAAGCCAATTTATATACCTAGTAGAAAAGTTCTTTAAATATCCCAAAGATATCAAACGCCGAACTACTTACATAAAAATTTGCTTAGAAAAATACATCATTCATTATGGTTTTGAATCAAATAAAATATACCTACACAATCTTTTTTTTAAATTTCAAAAACAAAAAGTTATCACGTATAACAATCTAATTTAATAAATAATATACATGTTGCTTTATTTCACAGGATATTTTTTTTTACTATAATTATCTTGACATGGACGATGTATTCGCTAATATTTAATAAATCATGAAAGTATTAAGTTAATTAAAATTATCCAACTTGAATTAAACGAACAAGCTATTTCTAGTTTGTAATTAAATTTTAGACATGATTTATTATGTTGCTGGGTAACGAATGAGCAATACCTATCTGCTGGCTTGGCTCATTATTTATTAAATGAAAAAAAAAAACTATAAAAATTGTAATATACAAATCTTTTTTTATTTGAAAAAAAAAACATGTGCAAAAGGTTTGAATTATTTTATTTGTTATCTGTATCAATTTTGGGCATTTGGGTAAAAAAGGTAAATGTCAAAAGCTTTTTTTCAATAATAAACTTATTCTGTGTTCACATAAAATTGAATAAGTTTATTATTGAAAAAAAAATTAATTAATTAATGGTAAAGATAAGGAAATCTGTTTAATACACAAAATACGACGACTGACATGATTGTAGTCACTATATAATTAAATTATGTTTTAAATAAAAATAAAAATAGAAGCAAATTATAGCGAATATTGTGAATCGGTAAAACACTAAAACTAAATAGATATTATTATATTTTATTTTCTATAACTTAACGTACGTTTGTCTGGCGCAGGTCAGTCGTGGCATAGGGACACAAGTGGGCAATTGTAAGAAATGAAATATTTTCATATTTTCGTTTCTTTAGTCTAGTAACGAGGCAAAGTGCGTCGTTAAGTTCCGTCACTCAGCGCACAATATTCACACAATATTCGGAGGAAAGTTGGAAACGGAAGTAACTTAGTGGAAACGGAGTGGCTTAACATTAGATTCCCTCTACAAATATTATAAAACTGAATGTTTATAGGGCTAGATGTTTGTTATACGTCAAAATAACACATAGGCTACGATTTATGAAAAGATTGATTATAATTTGGCTATAATATAATAATTTAGGTCGCTAGTACAATATATAGATGAGTTGGCTATTACTCTCCTACATCCGCCAAACAATCGACCCTTCAGTAGTTCAGTAAATAAAACGGAATGCCACATTCGCAATCTAATTTAAATTCCCGCGGCATGACTCATTTGACAGTGGAGTGGCCCAGATATACGCTATTAGTTCTGAGAACCACCTAGATATAGATAACCCGCCTTAAATATAGACCTAGACTGTGCGTGCATTTGATTAATTAGACCATTCGCGATAGCCAAATGAATGTATTTTTGATTATGTATTGTTTCGTTGGGTTTAGGTTCGAATATCATCGTTACATAAGTGAAGGGTTTTTTAAAGGCGCTAACCTCAGAAACTATTGATTCTAATTGAAAAATCTCTTTTTTTGCTTCATATTTTAACCAACACATTGCAGGCTAGACAACGGGAATCTGGAAATCCAGTGTGTTAGTAGACTCTGACATTAAGACACTTCTGCTACCCACGTTCCGGAAAATTCTGTAGGCATTGCGTTTTAAGCGGCGGAACTCTACGCCGCGTTATGCCTCGTTACCAGAGAGAGAGAGAAAGGTAATGAAAATATTAAATATTTGATCCCCCTAGTGGAAACCGAATCCACCACCGTCTCGCTTAGAGTTCCTTCCCCTTCACCTTTATATCTCTTAACAAAATACCTACATATAAACAAAAAATATTATTAAAATTATATACGTATATGAACCATCAACTTATTTCTCTTAATAAATCCAAATTTCAGTGACTCCACCATATATTTCTGCACTCCCACCCCAAATGAAGGCATAAACCGTATATACCTGCATGAATAGCGTTCGTTTAGAACCCGCGGCCGTGTAGTACCTACTACCTACTACCTACTACCTACTACCTACTACCCACTACCTATATACGTACTGACAATGTATTGTGATTGTATAACAAAATAAGGCTTACCTATGTAAGAAACTTAGCTCGAGCGAGTAACTTTTTTAGTTATATAACGATATGGCTAGATATTCTGTTGCAAACAGACATACTTTACTTATATAAATTATATATTTTAATTTTTTTTGGCAAATAGCAGGTCGGCCGTACCGCCACTCAGCAGGGTACACAGAGGGAACTTGCTAACTGGTGACTGACTGTAAACACGACAGGTTGTGGGTTTGATTCTCATTCTAGAAAATCAAATATTTAATATTTTCATTTCTTCTTAAAATTTTCATTTCTTCTCTCTAGTTGGAGGAAAAGGAGTGTATTAACACTAGTTTCCTTCTGCCTACCCAGCTGTGTGCGGGATACAGCGTGAAACTTTTATAGTAAGAAAACTAGTGCATTTCAGTTTCTAGGTCACTGGTTCTAGTTAGAGACGAGTCAGACTTAACAGAAATGCGTTTTAAAATAGTCAAAGATTTATGTTGCTTTTTTCTTCATATTTAAATTGTCAGTTTAAATAGTTTCTGCTACAGTGAACTTTATTCTTTTGTTTATATAACCTGGTTATTTTTTCTACTGTTGCTAAGAGCTGAATGTACCTGGTTTCTATAAGTTTTTGTTATACTCTCTCACTTTATTTAACGTTATACGTTCAGGCCGTCGCGTCGCGTCGTACCGGGTGTGGGTTCACTCGTAGAAATTAATTAATTTTATTTCTTAGCTTTGATGATGAGATAGACTGCTGCGTTGTGTCCCTCCAATCAATATACAATGTCTCGAAAATTGGGTGATGCGTGGGGAATCATCTATCTATTGCAATTTGTGTAATCAGGTCAAGGAAACTGTAATATCTAAATCTATGTAAAAAAATGTTTGAAACTGTGACTATGAACACGACAGTTGTGGATTCGATTCCCACTCGTAGGAATAAAATATTTAATATTTTCATTTTCTTTCTAAGGTAACAAGGTAAAGGGGGGCGTTGAGTCACTCAACACGCAATGCCTCTAGAATTCGGAGGAGAATGAGTAACAGAAGTGTCTTAATGCGAACGGAGTGTCTTTACACTAAATTGCCCGGTTCTGATAATGAGTGGAATTTAAAAAAACCGCTGCTGTGTGATTGTCAGACAAAGCAGAAACGACACTACTGAACTTAGGAAGTTGAAATTTGGCAATAATCGTATGAAATCCATCTAAAATTTTATTATTCTATAGCACGATATTTAGTACATATATGTACCTACATACTAAATTATGTTTTCTACGAAAATAAAATAATTTAGTTATTGTGGCCTTATTTCTTTAATCACCAGGGCGAAATGAAAATATTGAATATTTTATTGACCTTAGCGGTAATCGAACCCACGACCATCGCGTTTACAATAACACACTTGTCCCTTGCGCCACCTCAGCCTCAATTTATTGTAAAAAACAAAATAAAAGCATAATATAGTGTATTTTTCATATTTTTTTTAAAGATTGCTAATAAAGGTCAGGTAAAAAATATAGTTCAATATATTTTTGTTGAGTTATTTTCGTAGTAGGTATTTGTTTAAACAATTGAGACAGTGGGCGGCAGGAAGTATCGCATTTCCTCATTACGTCAGCTTCGGGAGGTCTTTCTTAGGTTACAGTGTTTGGCTTACGAGCATATTTTTTGCAAGTACTCGTTTAGGTATGTCTTTTTTATTATAAACAGTAAACAAGTACACACTCGTATCTCCATGAGTCGGCTATTTTGTTTCACAAGATAGACAGTGGAAACTTAGTGATTACACACTCCGTTCTCCACTTTGCTGAACTCTGGAAAATTCTTTAAGTCTTGACTCAGACTTCTCTGTCCTACATGTAAAACAGAATAGGCTATCTTCGTTAGCCTGTCTGTTTCTTGATTACTTACATCTTAAAGAACTTATAGATGAACGAAGAATGTGTTCTCGATTGCATGATATATATTTATTAGCTTATGCTATGTAATTCAACTTCCTTATCCTCAATATATGTTCAACTCATTTCAATATGAGTATTTACTTTTTTCTTCCAAGTGGAACTTATTATATATCCATCCACTTATGAGGCCATCATGGTGTCAACAAATGGTCAGAACAGCGTCGGAATTTCATCGTCATGGTTGTGGGTTCGATTTACAGTCAGGGGAATTTCTTGTTTCCATTTCTTAGGTAAGAGTTAGTGCAGCCTGGAATTCAGATGAGAAAAACGGAGTGTCTTATTGTCTTGTTTCCTCTGACTATGATATATTTATTAAACTTTTATTAAAAAGAACAATCAATAAGAATAAAAAAAAACTGCAGAAAATTAAAAACAAACATATCTCAAGGATTCCGTTTCCGCTGAGTTGATTTTATTCCAACTCCAAGCCATTCCGTGACCAAGATGGCCTTTAGAGTTGACTTCAAGCTATTCTACTTGCCAACAGCTTGTTGCCAAATAGTGAAAAGCAACTTTGTTCCTTACTATGCCTTGTCGAGCGTTTTAAAACTATAGAAGATTTGTTTGAACTGCCAACAACTGTATTTATAATTCTTTTTTTTCTGCTTTGCGGCATGTAATCGGGTAAGCAAAGGGGGCCCTGTGTTAAGACAGCCCGCCCATCTTCTGCGTAATTCTAGAGGCGTTCTGTGTTGAGAGGTGGCAGACTCAACTGAACGGAGAGCTTCTGAGAGCAGACACAAGAATCACAAAATTTACTGTAGCGAGATTTGAACCTGCGCCTCTTAGAAACCATCCAAGTGCTCGACCACTATGGCCATACGTTATCAATACAGTATCTTACCATTAAGATCCATATACGAACTTAATGGAATAGAGTGTCTATCAGAAGTTACTGAGACTAATGTGCTTAACCAAACTTGTAGCTTATAATTTCAGCTTTATAATATTAATATAGATATAAATATTTTCATATATAAACCACAAAATATATTCCGTATGCACTTCTGCCATTAACTCAGGAGTAATATTAACTTTCACAGCTTATTATAACATTTAATAGTAATATGTAAATACATTGTGTATCTGCCTTTGAAACTTTGTAGTTTGTAGGGAGTTTCAAACTTACTGGTATACTTAGTCATAGTTATTAATTAATGTTGTGTTGGACTTGTGAATAATAATGAAATATATGTAGATCAATATCCCTTAGATGCCTTAATTAAAATACTTGTTTTTTTTTTATATAACTGTTATTATAAAACGTAAAAAGTGAGGCCAGTCATGGCGCAGGAGCGCGTGAATGTAACTGGGGCAGGTTGTAGATTCGATTCCAATTCAAAAGAATGAAATATATAATATTTTGGAGAGCTTAGTGCTATATAACATAAGATAAGGGGATGGGTAACGATAAAACAAAAATGATTGTTAATTTAAATGGCAATAAAATCTTCATAAAAATTTTGGCCGTTTATTGCGCAATATTGTACACAAAGTAAATTGTAAGGT
>FASU01054860.1:0-11905 GCA_001486225.1 Heliconius pardalinus sergestus
CTGACATACTCGGCTTAACGTTACATTATTATAATGTCTTTTTCGTATAATTAAAATAGAATATATGTATAAGGCATAAGTTCGAATCATGTTCTAGTTTTATACATTTTCAGAATCAAATAAAGTGAATGTAATTAGAAAACATGTGAATTTGTAATTTATTTTAAAGTCCTATTTAAATTATTTCAGTTATTCTACGGCCCGATAAACAGGTATTCATTTTAAATTTATTTTCTCTAGTGTAAGGTAAAAAATTATAAAAGAATCAATTGTTATATAGTAAATTTATAACAAGTAAACCTATAAATTAATATGTTGGTGTTTTTATTTTATTTGAGTGCTGGAACTCATTGCCTAGCTTTGCCTTCTTGCCAAAGCAAGGAAATGTATACAATTCATTTCCACTGAGTTGAACCTACAACTGTAGCGTATAAGGTTAGATTGTATCACTCAGCAATAGTTAATGTGATGATAAACAACTAAAAGAAAAAAACCTGAAAAGTTTACTCAAAACATTTATTCATCAGTCATATCGCAGAATTCATCTTAATTACTATTTTCATTTTCTAAATGACATATTATAAAATATATTTGCACTTATATATAATTAAAAGAATATCACAAATAAAATTGTGATAACCAATTTGTACTTGAGGTGAGTAAACAACAAAGAATGCAACATTTGATTTTTAAAAACAGTTAAAATAAAATATTACAAGGCACATAATATTAGAATATTACATAGCAGTTAAAAAATAACTTTTATTCATATCTAATTCAACTGTCCCAAGCTAATTTCTCCTTCACTTTTCATTATTTTGTTAGAGTTTTTTCTATTTATTTGTCCTAAACTAGCTTCACCCTCACTTCTAAGAGGAAGTATGGCCTCAGAGAGATAAGTGCTCCCTCTAGATAGCGAAGATGAGGAACTCAACTCTGAAATTGATGGTATTTTTATTTTCCTAAGCCGTTTCTTATAGTTTTTATGAATCTCACCTAAACTGCTTATGTCAGATGATGAATAATCCCCATCTACAGAGCTTGAACTATATTTTTGTTGTAAATTGTTCTTTTTGTATATTTTATTGGTTTCTTTAGGACCAAGATTGGGCAAAATGTCTCTCGAAGTTTGTGGGAGACGTAAACTGAAGCGCGGGGAGGACAGATTAACAGATATACCAAGATCATCATCTTTTTCTATCTCCACTTTTAAATCTTCTTCATTTGACACTACTACTAGTGGGCTAGTTTGTCTATTAACAGTCAATGATAAAGCAAATGGCGAAGTCGTTCTGGTTTTAGTCTTCGTCGGAGACGTCATCACGCTTTTGACGTATGCAGGAGACGTTGGCGTGTTTTTTTGAGATGCTGTAACATTTCTTTCATTTTTAATATCCCCTTCTTTTGATGATGATGGTTTGCAGAAATCTTTTCCTAAAATGTCTCCATATTCTTCAATAATTAACTTTTTCATAAAATCTTTCTCTAATTTAAACAATTTTTCGATTTCCCCACGAGGATCGATATCAGTAGCAGAAGGCCATAAATCATTATGGATTGATTGAACAGGTGTATCGTTTCTAGGAGAAGTCTGGGTCTCTTGAGGTATTATTTTATTTGACATACTACTTTGAGTAGCAATATCCTGTGTATTAACAGAATGAATAAATTCAAAAATATCTACTTCATTCTTAAAAGATAATTTTGATGCTTTAGTAAAAGTATTGTTGCCAACTTTTTTGATTTTTGGTTTTACTTCTGACTTAGAACCTTCGTTATCACTCTCAGGGTCAAAATTTCTTGGAGATACCTCTCGAGCATAATGAGATTTAATTGACCCCATTTCATTTTCAGAGTCATTAGACTTCAAATCTTCAAAATCATCCACATAACTATCACTGTCTTTCGAACTTTTAGATTTCGTATCGCTTTCTTCTTTGTTTTTATCATCTTTGTTGGTATTTTTTACAGATAAAGTCTTTGTGACGCGTTTATCAATTTCTAAAACTTCTTCCAATAAATTTTCGTCTGAAGTTGTTAATATTTTTGGAGTTTTATCGTGATGCCTTCTAGGACTGTTTTTGTGGAAGGAATTTTCACTACCTAAAATTTTATCCAAAATAGGGCTTAACACTACATCTTTTCTGTAAGGTACATTTGAAATTTCCTTTTCAATATCGCTCACAGGCACTCCTCCGAGTGTTAATTTGGAGTATGGTATGTATTCAGTATTATTTAAGCTTTGATAGATTTTGTTTTGATCGTTACTGTTTTTTAAACTTGATTTTTTTGGTAACACTTTCTTGGCCTTTGTTCCTGAGTTTCGAGATATACTACCGTAAACCGCTTTTAGTTTTTTATTCCATTGACTCAATTCATTCTTTCTACTATTAATACTTTTTTTACTTCTCTGCACTTTACTCGACTGTGTTGATAAAGGATCAGGAAGAGATTTTCGTTTCTGCGTTCTCAAATTATGTTGTGATTCAGAACTCACATTGTTTGTTGACTCACTAGTTTCATATGGTGGCATTACAGATATTTTTCGTTTAGTCGTGTCGGTTGATTTTTCAGCAATTAAATTTATATGATCAAATGAACTCGCTTTAGGAGTTCGTGCTTTTTCTGGCGGTTCATACTTCATTTCAACAACTAAAGCATTACTCTTAGTTAATTCTTTTTCTTGGTTGTCCGTATTATCTGGTAAAATGTCAAGTTGTAAAACGTTTTGCGTTTTAAGTTGGCTTCTTATGTTAATACTCGGCAATTCTTGTACTTGTAATGGTATTCGAGACACAATAACTGGTGTTTTAGGTTCTATGTGTGTGTGAGAAAATTCATTGTACGCAATCTTAGTCACTTTATTTTTGACACATTTATCTGCCTCGGCATTCTTTGGGACAGTTTTCTTTTCTGCATTAGCTTCCTCATTAATTTGTAGTATTCTTGTGCGCGATATTCCTAAATCTCTTCTTACATTTGTATTTTTATTAAGCGGCACGTTAACTTGTACACTTGCATTTGTAACTTTTTTTGAATTATTTCTAGCAGAAGCTTGCGCAAAATCAACTCTTTCAACAATATTCAGTCGTTGACCTTTATGAACAGTTTTAACCCTATCAATTAATTTGTGCCCAAGAAATTTAGCTTTTACAACTTCTTCAATGTGAACTTTTTCATTAAATTCTTCGTCTAAAGGGGTTGGGAACGACTTATTTTGTACACCCTGTTGATGATATTTTGATAGTTCCCCGGAAATCAGCTTAAGGTCGTCTGCAGTCGATTGCAGCATGTCATGCAACTTTCTTAATATAATTTCATCTTCGGGCCTTAATGCTGGCTCGGGAGTCCAAATGTCATCATTTATAATATTAATCATATCAATTTTTTTGCTGCTCTCAACCTGAAATTGTAGAAACTTATGAATAATAATTAAGCAAAATGTAGATCTTTCACAAAATAGAAAAATCGTTTTTGTAAATTAACTATTAGAGTTATTAAGTTATATAAAATATTGGTAGGTATTTACCAAATATCTATCGACTGGGTATAGTATTTTCTCAATTCTCATCTGTTCGTCAGACACAGCGGCTCCGGCATCCTCTCCGCCCCGCTCCTTTCTACAACAAAAGAGATGGAAACTAAGAATTTAAACTCTGAATTTTATTATGAGGTATTTTTTCTATATTAGTCTTGTATATTTACTTAATAAAATTTTAATTTTAGTGCTATATTTACGATTTAGATGTAGTTTGTAACACAATTTTAAATTATTTTTAATCTCCTTATAGTCGATGCGTTATGCATCACATATAAATATAGTAGAAATAATTCAAATTGTTTCGTTGATATGTTTGTTGTTTAATGTATCTTCTTTTCAACAGTTTAATTATTATTTGGTTTTTATAGACTACTGGTTGTACCATGCAAGCACTGCTACGCCAAATAAAATAAGTTTGAAGGAAAGACATTACACAAATATTCATTTCATTTTGAGTGTAATGAATTTCCATTTCGATTTAATGCATAGTTTACGATTCTATAAATGACATACAAACATTATTTTTTAAATATAATGATTTTCTCATTTATTTATTTTTTGAGAAAAGTAACTCAAATGGACAGGATTATATAGGATTTAAGGATAAGGATGAATAAAGAAATAAAAGTAGTATTACAAAATGACATCAATTGTATTTCACCAACATGTACATTAACGTCTTAATCGAAGCATTTCACTTGTTGCTTACAGTAGAAAGATACAAGTCTCTTCGCCACCTACAAACAAGCCTATTCATAAAGGCGGACTATAAATTCTTTGAGATGTTAAATGTACGAATGTACCCATTTATATATATATAAGTAATTGTTTACACACTTTGTAAACTTGGAAGAGAAGAACAGGACCTAAAACATGTCCTTGTACACCTTACACACTAAACACCATTAAAAAGCAAATTATATGAATAAGCAAAGTACCATAAATAGAATATTGTGAAGTAGACATCTTCGGACATTTAACATCTCGAAGTTACAAAATAAGATGCACACTTTGTGCTTACATTTTTATTATAATGCCAACTCTGGCGGAAAAATTTATCAATAAGTCATCAACTTCCACTGATACTAATAATCAATTTCGAAATCTATCAGAAAATATAAGTAGCTTCAAAAGAACATTGTGTTAATATGCACGTTATAACATTAAAAAGCAACATTAAAACATCGATAATGAAAGTAATATATTTAAAATCAACAAATAGCCAAGGGCACACTGCCCGAATGATTAAAATGCATGCCACATATATTAGCTCAATACAAAAATGATACAATTTTATTAAAAAAAAACGAATTATCTGACAAATCAGCAAAATACGGTCAAGTAGCAAAAATGTGATTTACAAATAACTACATGTTCACAGTACTTAGTATAATACTGACTGGATATAATCCATAATGTTACCTAAATTATTTACAACAAGTATATACAACGTACGTATGTATATCGTATATGTATACGAACATCTAAAATAAATAATGGACATATCAATTTCATTGAATGTGTTGAAATACGCAGTATTTAAAGACAAGTCGCGTCTCGTTACGGATATTATGACACTATTAACATATAATATGCTTACAAGAATTAATGATATATGCAGGGCTTACACCAGACGAACATAGCAATGTAGAGATAAAAGCTCGGAAATAGTTGTTGATTGCATTAAACAGCACTGCTTCGCTATCGCACTTGGTGTAAGCCCGACATTACTATAGCAACTGACGCGCGATTGACGGTTCAAATGTCAAGCGGACACTCGAAGCATCTAGCGTGACTTATCAGTTTACAACTATGACCAAAGCCGATGCGAAAGCAAGATTCGAAGCCGACTGCCGTCTGATAGCCTTCGAAATTGACCCACTACGACTGTATAACATTATGACATATATATATATATATATATATATATATATAATAATAATATAATGATAATTACTTCACTTTTTACAAATATAGCAGCGAGTTTTAAGAGTTCCTATAACGGCCGCGTGCTCGCGGATCTGACAATTTGACATTTCTCAAAATGACTAGGTACAATCCCACTAATACTGACCTTCGGCCCATTCCATTGACGTAACTTATATTTAAAGAACCTATAACTTTGAAAAGTACAATTTTGAATGATTTCCAATCTTAACGCAACTCCGTAAATAAGAGAAAAAACAAAAGAAACAGCCATTTCCACGCCGAATCATTTCCCCGAATGAAATACAGTAACGGAACTCGAGCCACTCTGAATAAATCGCTTCGTAATATAAAATAACACTATTTCACATGCGAATGAATGTATGTAATAAATACAAATGTACACCGAGCTAATTATCTGTACAGGGCGCGGTGCACCATCGATATCAGAAAAACTACTTTTTTACAGTCAGTACTGGACTACATAAATGTCATGATCATATATCGCATAATACTCGTATAGTGTATAAGAATCACAATAAAAATAAATGCCAAGTTAACTATGGTTCGGAACCTAAAGGTAACTAAGAAAATGGCATCCGAAGAAATCCCATATAACACGTATACACGCGGTCGCTGACATCGCCGACGTATATCGAGAGTTACTTCAGATCAAAAGTTGTCGTGTTTCTAAAGGATCGTCCAGAATCAAGACAATAATAAAATTTTCGAAAAACAGATATGTACTATATTCAGTATATTGCAAAGCTCATTAAAACAAACGCCAGCGCTTTCGTCAGAATCGGCTGAATCGTAAAGAATCCATTACGCTGAATACGGTCCATATCAGACCATCCGGAGAACCAATTCCAAATCGCCACTCTTGATGAGCGAACTAAAGTTATATAGATTTATTTACAATTTATATACAAGTGATCGGTCTATCACGGCCTGGCCGCGTATCCCTATCGGAGCCGCAGTTTCGACGCGCAAGGCTATCGAATGCTCCCTTACGGGCAAAACTCCTCTCGTGCTCATTTACATCGAGAGGGACAAGAGATAAAGTCGAGTCTTTGGCACATTGCCCTAGGTCTCCCTTTCCTTCTTCGGTTTGAATTCTTCCCCTAAAATCGTAGCTATCTCGCCCTGCATGAAAGCCCAAGGTACTGTCGAGTTAGCCAAGGGACATTTGTCACCGCTTGGACAGTATACCTAAAAAGGAAAAAATATTTTAAAAATAATGCACTGCTAGAAAACAAATAAATTTACAGAAGTAATTATAATTTTGAGTAAAACAACTAATACTAAGGAAGATTCTCACCTCAGATCCTTGCTGTCTTTTGATGGAGTCACGGGAGCATGGAAAGCAGAATTTGTGGTGCGGTTGGCTTGGGCACTGTACGAAGTGTGTGTCTTCGAGGCGCTCCTGGCAGAGGGTGCACTTTAGAAGAGGCGCAGGCGCAGGGGCTGCGGCCTCTGCACCCTCTCCGGCCTCCGTCGACGACACTGAAGTCGTTGACGACACGTGCCGCGAACCCGACGACCGCCGCCCGCCGTTCGACCCTGCCGGACCGGAGGATTATTTTTAGCTACCGTCTGCTAATTATTACAATATAAGGGAACACAATAAAAAACTAAGTTTGCTTTACAGCAGACTGTAGCTGAGATTACGAGTGCGAGCGGTCGTCGGGAGCCGCGTCGAAATGCGACTGCGGCTATCGGACCGCCCGAGTCCGACTCATTTAGACACAATCAATAGTCGTACAATGAAATGTGCGTGCATATTTAGGATATATGTTTTTTTGATCTATAATAAACAATTTTTTATGAAGATATGCTCCTTAAAGGTTCCTAAATATGACGAAACGCAGAATATATGCGTCAGATGAAATACAAGTTCTTACCTGATGAATTGGGCGAGTGTTGGCTAGACCGGCTAGCAGAGCGCTGTGGTGGCGGTTGAGGAGGCGAACCTCCAGCTGACCGTGGCGATCCAGGGGGTAGAGTATCTGTTACAGACATTAAAGCCGCCATTGGCGATGGTCCAGCACCAGCACCGGTGACTGGTGGGGAACCAGCAGTCCTACCCAAGGGAGATCCAGCAGAGCCATTCGTAAGAGGAGCGCTGTTAGCATATCCTAAAGAAAAAAATCTATTGATAATTAATTTCTCATAATTATACAATTAAATTAAAATACATTTGCTTAGATGACGCATAGGTTTCATTATATTAAGAATGTTGCAAAAGTCGTTCCCGCTTACATTAATATTATTATATTCTTTAACCAATGCACAAGGAAATAAAGTAACACATTAATTTGTAACAAAATATATATATCAGAATATTGCGTCATGCCTATACTGGGACCCATTTGTTTTGTATTTAAATATATGCTATGTACAGAACAAATGAATCGATAACTACTCTATAATAGTTTCGCGTAACGTCATTCTGTTTAATTAATTTGGCAGCATATAGTATAGTTGCTGGCACGAGCGTTAGTAACAATTTGACATGCGCCACTTTCGTTGCATCGTCGTCGAACGACACCGTTTCAATTTGTCCGAATAACCTCACATTCAATGTTGGATGACACATCGCTTGCGGTGGACCGTCGGATAGTAAACACACACGCACATAATGTCTTATAAATAGCATTGTGTGTTAATAATACGCGCTTACGTAGCGTGTCGATGTGTCATTGCCTGGTGGCGGCGTGGCGCTGGCCGCTCGGGCCGCTGCGGGCTCAGGCAGCTCGCAGACGGGGACGTGCAGCGGCTCGTATCGCAGCGCGACGTTGCCAAACGTCGCATTCCCGAGCTTTCCATATGTGTGCATTTGCTACTACTGCCGCAATATACGTTTTTAGCTTCTAATACTAGTTATAATTTACTTTAAAATTGGCCGTCATGAATCCTAAGCTCATATTTATGTAAATGTGGGACAACTTTATGACAACACTAATGGAATAGCGAAAATATATATTTTTAATGATTTCCTCATTTGTTGACCATATTAATCAACTATTATACAATACTAATATTGAGCTCCAACATACTGTTCTGGCACGAGGCCGTGTGCTATAGATGACATGCATCGCATCAAATGTCACAATGAAATGGAACGTAAACAGATAATTTATTAGAGTAACGTGCGAAAGGGCGTGCTGGTCGGCAGGCGCGGCCATATGGCGGCGGTGACGTCACGCGGTGACCTTTTTGGCCGCAGCGCTCCCTCCCGAGTGCTGAGTGAACACACACGCCGGCGGAATGTGGTCGAGCGACTCTGCCAAGCGTAGGCAGGCGCTATATTTTTTCGCTCGACGGCCTACCTAGTAGCTACATACGTACGCGAGCGAAAATGTCGTCACGCGACGTTGCCGCGCCGACGCTGTCGTGCATTCACGGCGCGCGCTCGTTACGTGGGCTGGTGTGCGAGAGGCCAGCGCGGAGTGCGGAGTGCCGAGTCGCTTTCGAGAACGCTCAACCAGTCCGACCGGTTTTGTATTTATGGACCGAGTTAATGCATCTACCTAGATATGAATCCCTTGGCGAACGCTTGCGCAAAACACTCTGCTTTTAAGGAACGTGTATACAACTATCACTATCCACTACCTTATCACGTTGAGCGTGTTAAAGTGTGCTGTAAATGATAAGCAACATTAATTTTACTACGTTATCTCATGCGCTCGTTTACTTTGCTACATAAATTCTTCAAAATCAAGTAAAACTCATCTTCTTTCATTATCATCATTATCTTATTAAAATTAAAATAATATTATACATTTCTAACAATAATATTGCCTCATGTATCCGCTATAATAGTAATATTAATAAAAGTAGTACAGGGATTATAAAATTCAATTAATTAGTTAACGAAAATATAAAAGTAAAAAATGATTACGGACAAAACTATTTCATATAAATGAGGATTTTTTGATTGATTTAGTTGAACGACTATTGTAACCTTCGCATTTTTAAATATTGAATTAAATCTAATATAAATTATGAACTTACCATTAGATTTGAATGAAGATGCATCAAAAGACGGTGTCCGTAATGGATGTTTCTCTTGCTTGAAGACTCGATCAGGGGCAAAAGGAGCGGCCAAAGACACGGCAGGTAAAGAATCACCACGAGTTAGTGGTGGCCGACTGTGCTCCTCTAAAAGCCTCTTTGTTGGTTCATGATGTGCCTGGTGGTCATCGTCATCTAAAGGTCGTTTTAGCGTTAAGCCGGGAGCCAGGCGACCTCCTGCATGCGTTGGCAGATGAGCAAGCGGTAAATGAGTTAACCGCCTGCCGTCGTGCTCCTCTCTGCGTCCTCCATACTCTGCCAAAAGACCAGCGTTTGTCGTGGGTCTTGAATGATGTAAAGTAAATCCTGCAGACGGAGCATGATGAGCCGGTGGAGCTGGCCGAGCTGTACTTTCTCCTCCATTCTGATGTGCTTCCATCGGTGCTCGGTGGGCTCCTTTAGCATGGGTAGGTCCCCTTCCTTCTTGAAAACCATGTGCGCGCTTCAGCTGTCTTGCCGTTTCCAAAACAATCTCGATCCTATCCGCTCCTTCATAATTAACACATCCGCGACATACCGCCTCTGAAAATTCGTGCAACATCGCCCACGGCATGCGGGGCAAGTCGCACAAGTAGCAGTGCTGGCGCTTCTGCATCACCGACATCTCGCCGCCGAACGTGTTGCGGTGTGCGAGAGATCGGTCTTCGCTCCCCTTGAAAATTTTCACAAATTTTATTTACTCGAAAAGAAAAACACTGTCACCATGGTACACAGAGCACAAGTATCACATGCAACACAGCGTAGCAATGTCGACGCAATCGCTCTTGTGGCGAGTTGGAGAGAGACTGAGCTGTTGCGACGGGTGGCGCGGCCGCGGGGGTCGGGCGGCGGCCATTATCGAGCGGTGACGTCAGCGCGCGCACCGCGACGCGCCGAGGACGAGCCGTTAGCCCGACGCGGATGCGCCCCCTTGCCCCCCGGCGCCTCCACGTCCGCCCCCCGCACGATAACGAACCCGGTATATGCACAACAATCTACCAGATGCAGTAACATCATTGCGGTTGTTGACCAACATACTCATTATAGTAATTATTTTTTGTAAATGGTCCCTTCACAAAATAATTAAAATAATACTATTTATAGTGTCCGTTATTTATGAAATAAGACCAGTTTTCGATAAAACAGTCTGAGAGAAGGATCTATATGAAAGGTAGTCAAACATTTACAAACAGTGAGACGAACGTCTCGGTCCGCAAAAGTATTAAAATAAAACGTATAAAATTGGTCGAACAATTGAATATAACATATCCAACAGCTAAATCACAGATTCCGCTAGTAGAGTCGATATTATTCAACGAAAGTAAACAGCTGCCGTTGTAGAATAACAATTAGCGCTAACGCGTATAACCGACGTGCTCGATGCATTCAATTTCAATCTATTCTCGTTCCTCACTCGGTTTCCTCAAAGGCGACTGCGTTTTAAATTATTATTATTATGAAGCGCGTTGGATCCGGCTGGAAGACGGGACGGGAGCGGGGCTCCGCGGTCGGCGCGGCGGCCATCTTGAGACGTGACGTCACGTGACGAGTCAGCCGAGCGTGAGGAGCGGCAACAGCGCGCGGCCATGTTGCCGCTGCTCGCTCGCGAGTTGTGTTTCAATAATAATAAAGGCCCATCGCTTTTTGTATGCGTAGGATCGGGGAAAAACAGTTATGCGGTCAGGTAATGACGGCCGATCATGTCGTATACTATAACTACGGTTCGTGTTCACTAAAACACGTTCTGCGGACGAGCTCACTTTGTGTTTTTGGTTGTTTAAATATACACATGTTGAAGCTTTCAATATTACTCACGTAGTTTTTAGTAACCTGTCAACAAACATTGTTGTAGCGAATGTTAACGGATTTCTTCAACAAATATACTAAAAAATACTTCAAATATTAGTGCCGTTATGGCGCATTGGGCAGAAACGTGCGACTACACGCGACGGTTCTTGGTTCGAATTTAACAGCGACGTCAATGACAGATATTATGTCCAAATCTTTAGCCTAAAAGCAAAAGAATTGAAAATACCAAATGAGTTCAACTAAATTTGATTACGTTTCCGTCTGATTGTGATGTGAAACTTAAAAGTAAATGCGATTACTTGATTGCCTTCAGGTATCCAAATAAAATGCTTTGAAGCTTAGAGTCTATACGCTATTTCATTATTCCGAAATTAGATGATTGTCGATAAAATATCCACTTAAAACTGGATATTTAATCTAATTTTAAAGGATTATGAAAATCCTTCTTATAAAGATTGTTTGAGACTATTAACGCTATATTAGGATATTTTTTAGCTTTACGTTGTATACCGCACATACCGGGGTAAGTAGAAGACACCTGAGAACCTGATGTTAGGACACTCTGTTCCTATT
>FASU01054875.1:0-18153 GCA_001486225.1 Heliconius pardalinus sergestus
CTTACTAACCGATTTTTAAATTACAAAGATAAAATTAACCACAGTTAAAATACATAGTTAAACGTGACGATTCTGAAATAAAAACTTTGGTAAAGGTGATTGTAGATATTTATATACTTACATTAACATTACTAAGCATGGTGAAATGTAGAGAATGGTTTTTTTCCTGAATGTGGAACTATATCTTATTTTAAAGCAAAATAATACAAGAACACTTAATTTCCCAACATTTTTTTATCGATATCGACAAACAAACACCAAACAACCCTACACCATATAAATCAAACAACAGATTGATGGTATTATGTCAACATGCTAAATCATAATGCGTTATTTTGCATAATAATCGTAATGCTTGTCAATTATTGAATAAAACATTAGCCACAAGCGATCAATGTATGTGAGAAATACCTCTAACTACGAGGTGAGGTACTTAATGTAATTTGTCATTGCTAAAAATTTACTTATGCAGATAGGTTCCTAGGATTAGATACAAAATTTGCATGAAGAAACATTTAGTCTTCACGACGTGGGAATTGGGAACGGTGACGTTTTGGGAAGTAATGATCGAGTGTATCTTTTGATAGAAATTTATAATTAGGTTGAGGATGTATAATATAAAGAATATTTTTAAATGTAATTAATATTTATATAGACCAAAGGAATACCTTTTTTTAAATAAAATAATATTTTTATCTTACCTTTATGATAAAAATGTAAGTACCTAATGGATTTTTTACACATTGAATATAAAAATAATAATTTAAAAATTTTTATGTCAATAAAATCCTTAATAATTGGTCAATGACGGCAAGCAAAATATTCTGTCATCAGTCTCTCTTAATGTCCCGGACAAGGTTACCGTAAAAATACTATGGAGTATTCGTTTATTTACGTACTTCTCGCCTACACATTTTTAATGTTTGCATATTTTAACCTTTTTTATATTAGAGAAAATCTATATAAATTTGTAACGTAGCTAAGCGTGAAACAAAGGCTCTTGATAGAAATCGTCCACGAAGTGCGTGTTCGAGTCACGCTACATTCAAATTTAATACGTTTTATACTTACTTTTTATATTTTATCGTCTTGCACATATAAAACAAGATAAACGCCATTATTAGCAAACTGAAACCACAAGGCAAAAGAATCAATAATCCAAACATAACCATCCAATGACAAAGGGAAGAATAGGTAAAAGGATTTAAATCGTAACAAGAAGTACTTAAACCCTTTCGCGCCCCTCACAATAGATCAATACCCAATAATCTTATAATAGATATTGGTGGGGTCTTAGAGACCTATTGAGAGTAATCGAAGGGTTTTTATCGGTGCCAAGCCGATTTGCTTGACAGCTGTTGTTATACTTAAATTTGCAAATCAATAAATACTTCAATATTTTTACTAATCGATTGTATTTACTATAATAATAATGAAGCAGTCATAGCGCAGTGGCATAGTTTCTGATTGCTCTGAATGTCACGACGATTATGAGTTCGATTCCTTGCTAACTCGGTGGAATGCGCTATTTAAATTTTCTCGTTCTAGTGACAAGATAAAATGTGACGTAGAGATGCGCCACTCAACGTGCCATGTCGCGAAAATTGGATAATGCTTAGAAAACGGACTATCCTAGCACTAGGTCCCCTTTGTCTGTAGAATACGAGAATATTTTTCAAAATAAGAAGAGCAGGTGCAATTACTTGTATAATTGAAGCATATTAGATAAATAAATAAATAAATAATGTATTTTCATATTTTATTAAAAATTCAACGTTGAAATTGAATGTACCGATTGGTAGCAAATTTTTTTCAGAGAACTTAGTGTTAGGACTCTGAAGGGGCTCTCTAAGAAATCTAGAGTTAAAATTCTCAGTTTCCCAATCTTTGCCCAATTTACACAAATGCCAAAGAAAGTTATAAAATCAATATGACCATACTATTAAACAGAAGTACAGATAAGGGAAATAATATAAACGCGCTACACTGACTCGATCGGTTGGCCAACGCGACCGCAAATAACAATCGCAGCAGTTTTTACTGAGACGCAAAAAATATCCAATTTCATAGAAAATCATCGGTTCAAAGATTGGTCGCACGCGCCGGTGTCAATCTTTGTCATCAATACAATCGTCAATAGCTTTATGATATTACTAAACCCTTTATTTGATGTACGGAAGGCAACAATGTCAGACATTTTGTTACTATCGCCCTTATTTATATAGAAATAAGAAATATTTGTTGTATAGATATTGTCATTATTGTATCTATTGATGAAATATAATATTTTATCGAAGGGGTACTTCTAATATATAAAGGTAATTGTAGAATCGACCATTTGAACATAAATAATTTGATCTCCGCAATTATGATTTCTGCAATCAGACATATAACATTTATATGATATATGTATGTATTATATGTGGAAATTACAGACATTTGTGGATTCGATTTCGTAATAAATTTACATTTTATCGAAATTAGTTCTAGTCATTAATTTTATATATTCAATTATGTGTACATAAATTGAAATTGTCTGTAGAAAAATATATAATATTCTAGAAACACACTTGAATACATATTTATTTTATGCGTAATTGCTAATTATATGCATTAAATAAAAGCGCGTGATCGAGTCACCTGCCCGTTAATGTTTCCTTATTTTAGAAGACATTTTAATAGCAGATTACTATATAAATTTATATGTTGCGTGTTGTTGCACTTTTCACTTTAATAAGCTTATAGCTAATGACACTTATTAGTATATTAATTTTTAAATTTTTTTTCCTTAACTTAACCTCAAAGTACCACTATTTTCTAATAAAATGGAATAATATCTATTAGAAAACATAACATTTTAATTCATAACGAGTTTTGCAAAGACATGCATCTTAACCAACAATGAATCTAATTAATACAAGCGGACATCCCTACAGTTCTCACGATTTTTTTAATTACAACAAAGCAGATGTTTTGTTCCGCGATAAAAAATAATGCTTCCGGGGGCAGAAAAAATATCCTAAATATTCATCAAACAAAGAATAATCAGCGATGACGAGCATCAAAACCGGAATTCAATTAGAGATACAATAGAAATTGTTTGTGGGGACCAATTTCTTGTTCAAGTCTTTAATTATTCACGTAAAGATTCGCTTGAAACGTCTCACACGATCGCAAAAGCATCACTAATGACACTCACAATAGACACAAAGGCAAATAAAAAAAACCTGACCCCCCAAAACTTATGAATCAAATTAAAAATTCCACTATCCTTAAAATAAAGCTGAAAATAAACACACATACTCAAAGAGACAGTATTAGACTTTTATATGCAAAAGAGTATGCAAAATTAGTGGGGTGACCGAAACAGGCTATGCAAATCACCGTGCGAAGTTAAAGTAAAAAACAAATAATGAAAAAACCGCTTCTATCGGTGAATGATAAATATAAAAACAATTTTGCATTGTCTAGTCACTTGCATATATAATGAGAAGTACAGGCCCAATACACTCCCCTTGTGGTACTCCTTTCTCACAGTCTAAGATCAGTATGCAAATGACGGATACTATTTAATCTTTTATTTTAATGGCATCGTATTGTAGTAAATCTACTCAAGTTTTGTGGGGTAGGTAAGATGAGAAAAAGTGAAATAAAAAAATTAATGATGCAACGTATGCAAATGCCGCTGTGTCTTCACTTATGGGAATATTGTGTTCTGGGGTGAGATTGAGAATCCGTTAATTTTTTTTCTATTTGCTTTTATGATGTATGTTACTTTTTATACATTTTTTGTTCATAGACATGACCTTCGTAATTTACCTATGTATTTATAGTGTTATTATTTAGTTTTTATTACATTTTTAATATCGAGGTTGCAGTACATATTACAGTACTTTAAATATGTATATTTATTGAATCGATTGGGGCACAATTGCTAAGGCATTGCCATGCAATTATCTGTCTTTTTTTTAAATTTATCTCATAAAGGCGAGAAGTACTGACAGCTAAATCATGAGTTGAATAATCATAAATTTTATTAATTATATTCCTATAAGTGGAGACACTAACAGCATTTGCATACATTGCATCATTTATTTTTCTTTTCTAACTTACCCCACAAATCTCAATCAAAGTGTAAATAGACAATTTATAAATTTATATCTACGCTTAAGTCATAATTAAGATTTATTATTAGTCATATATCACATACAGTATACTAATAAAAAATATTTCTCACCTCTAGGATAAGAATTGTACTATACCAGAATAAAATATTGAAAATATTTTTTACATAGACAAATAAATCACGTTTTGCCCTGTAATACCACTCTATTTCAGAATATTTAACACTCTTTTCACATTACCCTGTACTAATAAAATGAACATTTGATTATAATGAAAAAATATTTGTATGCTTTAATTATTTAAAAATAATGAAACGTTTCTTTTTTACAGGTATGTACAAAAAAATCATTCAAAAAAATCATATCATTATTATAGCATTAAAGGTAAGTCGCCGAAAATAAATACGTTTCAATGAGGCACATTTCTATTTTATTTAAGTACTGACATCTATTGAGCCAAAGGTGAAAACGATAATTTTGTTCCATAGATCTTCGATAGATGGCGTTAGATATAAAAATATTACCTCTTAGTAACTATTGACATTATTGTATTATTTTATTTTAAATTAGTTATCTAAAATTAAAAATACTACTTTATACGTTATTATTCCAAAACGTTATATTTACTTGATAAATTTTAAAAATACAATTTATGTATTGCTCTCAAACTCGCACTAAATTAAATACAAAAAACCGGTACATATTATCTTATATTCAAAATATTCATCATTATTATTGCTTTACATAGTTTTTATTACTTCATTAATTCTTGTAATCCGCTGACATATACCAATATACATATTTGTCAATTAGTTAATTTATGCAGAAAAAGAAATATAAATTTCTACATTTACCTTTTCCCTACTAATGTAAATACTATGAGCTGGAGACATAGATATCTAAATATTTCTGTAAATACAAAAACCACCATAATAAGACATTATTCCATCATGTATTACCCTCATGCGCGGGCGCAACTCGCACACTACGAGCGCGCACGCACACACGCGTACACGTATGAAGAATGGATCGCGGGCCATGTGGTAGTCGTCGGAGTATTTTGACGAATTCCGAATAGATTACATGTGCGTTGTATCGGAATGAACATTTCAATTTTTATTTTGCATTTTCAATAAACGATAGAAGCACAAAGAGTAACATCTAATCACAAATAAATAGAAATATATCTATACATATAGTAATTCAAAAGTTTTTTAATAATCAAAATTTTTTCCAATCGATTTTATTCGAGGCTTGTTAGCTAAGAGGCTAAGAGAAATAAGTGATTCATCATTTTTATAAGTAACACTGTTTTTATCAGATTCATGACTACCTAATATAATTTATAGTATATAAATAAATATAATATGCTTTTAATTTCTATGTGAAGGCGTGTGTTTCATTTATAGTGCCAAAATAACTCTGATAAAAATTAAGATAATACATTTTTCTTCACTCCTTCTATTTACTTAAGATGCTCTCTATGTAAGGTACACAGAGTTAAATAGACTGCAAAGATTTATTATATAACGATTCATAATTATCTTAAATAATAAATTACAGCAAAGCATAATTCAAATTATTATATTTTCTAATAAAATAGAATAGAAAACACATTCTTAGAAAACATAATGTGTTCATGATCTTGATTTATTTGGTTAAGAGTGTTATCACTATATTAAAGAGTACTTAGAGACAGCATAAATTCACTTTGAAATAAGCATTGGCGGTGCTACCCGAGCCGCAGACACGTACACGACGCCCCGCCACTGCGCGCGCGCAGGCGGGAGGGAGGAGGGGGGGGACACGAAACCTGATTTTCGGTCTATTCTGACCTTGTGGCGGACATATTACATCACAGCAATCTGTAATGCCTTATTTGAAAGCAATAACAAACAAAAATCTACTATAAATCTCGTGAATAAAGTCTGAAATTGCTTATTCAATTAAAAGGCTTCTTAGATCGTTGTTGAGCGTTGCTATTGCGGGTACTATTCGGCAGTTACCAAGTAAGGTTTTTCCGGATAAGTCTTTCCGCGTTTATTTTGTTGGTTCAGTCGTTTTCTTCTCTTTGTTTATCTCGCCATTGTTATTTACTCACATCTCTAGTAAGGTGTTTTAATTAAGTTTCGTACCGTATTTAATTATTTTTTATTTTATTTAGTACTTTTCAATAGTTAAGCTAATTAATATTTGATGACGCATTGGAATATTATGAACATGGGTTCGAAGAGTGTGGGTTCGAATCCAAACTATAATAAAATGTAAATAAAAATAAAAGCATTCTTCGGTTTTAGCATAGCTTACAACTATACGTTTACAAGTTAGTTTTTAAAGTTTCCATATAAATGTACATATATAGTACTCATTAATATCGTGTACAAATGTAATAACGGACAATTAAGTCTCTGTAATATATTCTTGTGTGAAAAAAAGATATATGTCTCTCTGAAAGATGTATCTCTCTGTGTATCTATGAAACTATCGAATTGAACCTACGAACACCATCTTTGCTAACGATTACCACTTTACTTATTTATTAACATTTAAAACAAGTTGACAAGTTACCAGTTTTAATTGCGATTAACATCTGATCATACACCGTGAAGGGCGTACCACAAAAATATACCAATTTGATTAAAGATATCACTAATTTTAATAATTATACAGTCGCTTCTAATATGACTGACGTAAATCATCTAATATACGTTTATTCTTATATTTAGTCGTGATTTTTAAGTAACTATTATAATGGAATCTTTTTATTTTGTAAAGCCAACCCCTTAACTATATAACCACACTGTATCGTACATATACTTTGTTAGGGTTAAAGTGCTTTACGCGGAAGGTCTGTATGTATAACACTAGCACTTCATTTTAGAATAGACCAGGCGAGCGACACTTCTAAAATTTATAAAATACCCTCAAAAGGGAACTGAACCTACATCCACTTTTTTTAATTCGGCGAGACACCATCAACTTGACTCATTCAGTCACTGTGTTGTAAAACTTCACACGCTAGTATTCTGAGAAAATGTAATTGGATAGCAAAATTGTATTTAATTTAATATTCACACGTCTTATATATCTGAGGTAGTTTTGTCTTTTCGCCTCATTTTATTATTAATTAAGGAAAGTAAAATTTCTTTTTAATATCAGGTTCCACTTTTTCCAAACAGGTATTATGAACTTAATGACAAGACTCTACGTTTTCAGTCTAAATGAAATGAAATTTCTTCCCTGCCAGAGCAGGAAAATGAAAATAATTCATTCTCCAGAGAATCCGGGAATCGAATCTTATTGAACTCTTATTTTTACATTTAACATATTTTTTTTTCGAAAATTGTATACAAATTTGTAACGTGTAACGTAGTGGGATAAAAACTTGTGCCTCTTGGACTGTTTCCAAGGGATTGAAATCCAGCTACGCTAAATTTATATACTTACTAAAAAAATATTTTGTTTACTAAGTGTGGAACAACACTTTAGAATCGTTAGAAACACTTCTAACCAGTAATCTATAAGTGCCAAGTTATTATATTACTCCGTCAGAAATGGTTCTATACGAGAGCCAAGCTCCAAGGTCAAAGATATTACGTACAGCGTACTCGAGCTACGAAAAGATTCTGATAATCAAAATTATTATAAAAAAATACCGGTTACGGTGTGGTTAAAATGCAAATTATAATTAATGCTAATACATAACTTGTTCTAACATATATTTTGTTTCAATTAATATTCATTCTATATTGATTTATTGCGATTATACCAATAGAAATCATAGACTAATTGCTATTTTTTTAATATCGTCTATTAACGTATGTGTTTATTATTATTATTGAAAATTAATAATTATCTGTGCAATTCAATGTATGAACCTAGGTTTATTGTAATCTGTATACTTAATGCATTTTTTAAATTTATTCTTCGTATTAATTTAGTAAAACTAATAATTCTGTTTTTTTTCTTTTTATTTATCTTATCTAAACTAGTAACATTTTTTAGCTTCACGTAGTACTATATAGCAGGGTAGGCTGAACCAACCTGGACTCCTAGTGTTAAGACATTCCGTCCCCCACTTTCTGCCAGAGTAACTGGTAACTGGCTTATGTATAATATGAATATGTATATTTCTATTTGTCCATTTTACAGATATTGAGTCCCAGCGTCCAGCATCGCTTTATTGTATTGGTCTACCATAACGTAATTCGCGTAATTTACAACTTAATGTTTTAACGTATCTTTTATTTGTGATATTATATGAACCCACTGTAGTTGTAGCCACTTTACGATTTAATTAAAATTCAATAGTTTAAAAATTCTACATAAAACAAGGTAGACTGAAGGAAGTAAGACTGTTCCCCACTTACCGTCTAGAATGAGGAGAGAGTTAATTTTATGGATAAACAAAGCGTAGCGTTAAGTTCCTCCACAACCACGAAAACACCACCGCAATATCTCTAAAAATATCTTACCTATAAACAAATAGTTAAACACCAAAATAAACACATCTTAGACATTATAATAATAAAAAAAAACAAAACAACATATTAAAACTTGAATGATATTTCAATCCAACTACCTGATTACTCAAATCTAGTTTTTTGTTCTTTAAAAGAAACCTAAAAAAAAATCATTTCATTATGTATCACGGTCGTAAAAACAATAGTGTCGAGCGGAGAGCTTCTTAGCGCCGTGCTCTTTTTTATTTATTGTACAAAAAAACTACGTTTTTATCATATTTTTTATTGTTTAATACTGGGTCACTATGTCTTTATTTGTCCTTTGTATGTAGACTAGGGTGTGACTGCGGGTTTACTTGCTTAAACGGGTATTTCTTACTAATTATATATTTGGATATTTTATTCGGAGACCAGTCTTGGAGCGGGAGCACAAGCGTGCAACTGTAGACTCGACAAGTTGTGGATAGGATTCCCACTCGAGGAAATCAAATATTTAACATTTTCATTTCCACACTCTGTTAACGAGGCAAAACGCGGTGTTGAGTTGAACCACTCAACAAGCAATGCTTCTAGAATTCGGCTGAAAGTAAAGAACGGAGAGGTCTTAATGGGAACGGAGTGTAATAATACTAAACAGCTCTCTCCTACTCTGCTATGTCCCGATCATAGAATACAGCGTAAAGCAAACAAAAATATAGATATAGACAGACGGATAGATTTTTCAATATATTCCTAATTAAACAATTCAATTTGAATCTAAATTGTAATTTTAGGCCAGATTATGAATCAGAAGTTTAAGCAGTGTTGGCGTCTAAGATATCTATTTATATGCAAACAATTTGTCCCTTTAGAGTTTTATAGTTTGTTTACGTTTTTTCACAACGTTCTATAACATTATTATTGTAATAAGGCCCATTATGAATGTTTTAGCTATCGGTGATCTGTCACGAGACCGTTTGAGAATTTAAATGAAGATATTATTAAAAAATGTTTAGCAAATTAGTTTTTTTCGCGAATTTTTTGCCGTATAATTCGCATTTAATATCGATTTTGATTAGACTTGGCGTTAGTTGTATTGAATTTCATTTTTGTTACAAGTTATACAAATAAAATTGATATATGATAGAAACATTTTTTAAATTCCACAACTTTTTGTAGCTACACCATAAAAACTTTTATAATTTATATTGTAAGTCTCAATACAGTAGGTAGGTATTTTTGGTTGAATTATCTTCATATTCCTGTTCCGCTACGCAACACACTATGTGTGAGTGTTTTGTCACTGGACTAAGATCTTTCTTTGTACTCTAAAATATGCGAGATAAATCGAAGCTGATTTATGTATTTTTCAATAACTACAAATTTTTCGCCCAGTTCAAGTGGTACATGCTACAGCTATTATGTAGAATAAAATACGTCCTACCAGGATATACAGCCCCCCCTTAAATATATATTAGCGGCTATAGAAATACAGCATATGTTAAAATTTCAATTGCCTATGATTGGTTCATGAGTAAAGCCTGGTGACAGACAGACAGAGAGCAGGATCACATTACTAAAATAGGATCCCGCTTTACTCCCTGTGTACAGAACTCTAAAAATGACAATTTAATTAATACATGATGATCATAAATTTGACGCCGAAGCATATGAATTTAAAAACGTGATTTAAAATGTTATATGATTTATTATAGCTAGCTGTAACAAAAAAAAGTATATTTGAAAAAAAAAGATTAACTACAAATTATCATAAAAATTAACTAATGTTCGTTACAACCTTGACTTTGCAGTACTGACGTAACCTCGCGCTGTTCTTATGCTTAAGCAACGTGAGTTACTAAATTGGTGAAACTATAATTTAAACTCTATCTTGTTTTTTGAAGCTGTAGCGGTGCGTGCGACGATTGTAAGCGCTACGTTTGTAGGTTAGATTCCTACTCGGAGAAATGAAATATTTTAATTTTCCTCTGGAAACGAGGTAAAAAACAGCATTATGTTCCACCACTCAACACGCAATGCCTCTAGAATTCGGCAAAAAGTAAGTGTCTTAACACTAGGTTCCTATGTTCTCTGTAACGTGCTATTAGCGGGATATAGCTCGAAATAAAAAAAGTGTGCACAAAGCAAAAAAAGCCATATCGATCATCTTTATGAGAACATAAATTTTATAAATATGGAATAATAAAATTAGATATCCAACACAAAGTTATAAAATGTTTCTAACACATTAATAAGTATATTGCTAGAGCGACGAGTATGTGAATATGAATCTATGTTTTTGTCGGTTCAATCAAAGTGATTGACGTGTAGGCATTAGTCGTAATACGCGTCTTGCTGTGGCCATGCTGGCTAATTATTTGAGACTGGTCTCTGGTAATTAAAAAAAATGGAGCATAGAGACCATTGTGACGCAGTGGTACAGTGTTTGCTTCACGCGATGGTTGTGGGTTTGATTATGATTGTGAGATTTTACGGTTCTAAATAGATAAACGCCACGGTGAGTCCGGCTCAATTGAAATATTTCGAATTCACGTGAAAAGTGGAGAACGGAATGATTTCACCCTAGATTCTGTCTACCCTGAAAGTAAATAGCGTATACATATAGAAATATGAGGATAAGTAATAACTAAAAATTATGATTAATCGAAAATCGCAAATTATGATTCTATTAAGGATTAGCTTGTATGATGAAATATAATTGTGGGTTACAATTTAATTTCTATGCATAATTTGCATAGGTGTTTCAACGATCTGAACATATAAAAACGGCGTTAGATTACACTATTTTGATTATCAATAAAATTATTGCGCAAAGCGAATAATAAAGTAATTTATTGGTAGATTATAATAACAACGATATTTGAAACATGTAGAAAAAAATATAGAAAATATTAAAAATAATTTATATGACCTTATAGCATATTTAAAGTTTATGTATGTACTTACTTATTATAATAAAATGAATATTTATATTTTTAATGAATTTCGTACGTAACTAATGGCTTAAAAAACCTACGATGAAGGTTACTAGTTTGATTACGACCTTACAGCTTCTGCCCGCAGGTCATATGAGGAGCACGTGTACTTAGCATTATAAAATAAAGATGCTTCACGCTTTTACCCGCATATCGGGATAAACAGGGGAAACTTAGCGTTAAGACATTCCGTCCCAGGCTCTCCGCTTATTTTTTGATATATTGTGTAAATGGGAAATTGAAAATAATTTAATTCTGTTCATTCGAATTCAATTGATGAGGACAGCATCATAGTAAAATATTTTATATAAACAACATTGCAACGTTAGGATGTAGGTACATATTATATGTATAACATAGTAGTGGTTACAAATTTCCGAAGGGTCTCCCAAAACTATTTATACATACTTAAATTTTATAACACTTATCTACTTATAACCTAAAAATAAAAATAAAAAGCAAAAAATGTAATAATCCAAGTAAATAATAATAAAATCCACAATGCCACAGACACCATAGTCCCCCTATTAACAGGTTTTCGGATAAGCGCAGATCTGACCTCACGAAGCTGTGCCTGTAAACACTAAATAATGCTCCGACGTCAACTATCTGTCATCATCAGTTTTAATTTACACTACAGGTTCATGTCAGTTGTTTTAAAGAGAATATAGTGATATATCACTCCTTTTTCTTTATTTGCCCTCGTTCTTTGCCCAAATAAATATATATCTTTACTTCTAATATTATAAACCTGGAGAGTTGGCTCGGTTGAAAACGAAAGAAGCTATTGGTTCGAATAGATGTATTTTTATTGTGTTAGATAATCCATTTTTCCAACGAGGAAGACTATATTAGAATTTAATAAGATAGAATGAGATTGGAATATACAAATTGCCACACAATGCTATTTTGAAGATAAAACCTAGAAATAAATAAAAGTTAATAAGGCCGTTACGGCTACGACAGTGAATTCGAATTTTAGTAAAACAATTGAAAAATTCCAATTTAGTAGAACAAGACTGACTGACTGACTTTAAACATAGTGGTTGTGGACTTGACCCCTTATCTATATAGATTATAGACCATGTGCAGCATTGAGTTATGTTTAAAACTTTATTATTATTATTTTTTTAGGCAGAGATCCTGGGGAAATATTAAGCATGTAATATAAAGAAAATCCATCATCACCACCTTCATCAAAGTTCATATTACCATACATAGTTCGATACTAAAACGATATAAATAGTAGTATAATTTAGTATTGAAACAAGACGCATTTGGTTTGCTCTTTCGTGCTGACACGACCAATAATTAAATAGCGATTTGCTTTAATACTAATACTAGGTATGTAATATTTAGATTGATATTGAGATTCTACTACGGTGGGAACTTTTGAATATCTCTATATATATATGTGTGTGTTAGATAAATACGTAGGCTATGTAAGTATATATCTTATGGAATATAGTCAAACTTGGTGAATACCTGTATTTACGTTAATTGACATCGGCTGTGGTGTAGGAGCACAGGCGTGGAGGCGAGCACACGATGCAGGTTGTGGGTTCAATTCCCACTCGAAGAAATGAATTATCTTCACGATATCTATACGATATTCTTGAGTTATCATCAAGAATAGGAACGAAATGTCTTAACTCTAGGTTCCCAGTTTCCCCTTGCCCAGCCTGCTACGTGCGTGATACAGTGTGAAGTTAGAAATAATAAAATAATTCAAATACGTTAACTTTTAAATAATTTAAGAGATATTCCTTATTACAACTACACCTTAACAAATACATTGTTTAACTTAACGAAAAATTCTCAAGCTAATATTAATATTAATGATATTATTCAAATATTCAAAAATTTTAAAAACAATTGAATTCAAATTCAAGCTAAAACTTATATTCATATAAATAACATACATATATGTATGTTACTAACATACACACACACATATACATACATACATAGGTTCATACATACATTTGCATTAGTTTGACCTTCCTTTATATCTATAATTGCAAAGTAATTTAAATAGAAACAGTCAAAATACTCAATTTACTCAGTCGGTCACACAATGCTAAGTATAACACAGCTGCAAAGTAGTGCTCGTGGATTCGAATTCCATTCGATGATTTTTTTATACATTGGTACAGTACGGTTAACGAGACATGGCCGTTTTGAAGTTAACCGTAGATAGCTTAAATTTGATTTTAGATTTTTTAACTACAGACTATATCAGCGATAGTTGTGGGTTTGATCCGCAAACGAGGAATTATATCAATTTTATTTCCCTGCACTGGAACCACAGCTTATGTATCTCTTTAAGCACTTAAATAATTCATTTAGAAATAAATGAATTATCAAAATAACTCACATTTTAATTTCAACTGCTTTATACAATTAAATATAATATATAAAATTCTAGGAAATCTATATATAAAATACATTAAGATAACAATTAACTAACAAAATTGTGATTATTATATGTACATTTTTGAAACTCGTTTCGTCAATAATTTTAGAAGATAAATCATGCTAAGTAAATACGTAAAGAAATAAATAATTATTCATATTTAAATAATTTGAAGAAATTTAGTCACAAGCGTACTTGTGTGGTCGACCCGTTTGAACTAATGTATTAATTTCAACTTACCGCTTTGATAAGACAGTGTGGCGTAGAGGCCCACCACGTAATGTCTTAAATATAACCTGGGATTGGGAACCTTGCAAGACACTCCGTTCCTATTAAGACTTCCATTCCCTACATCTCTCTTGTCAGAGTATTGTGTATTGAGTGAGTGGCTGAAACCCGTATGATATACGATTTTTTTTTCCCTGGAGTGGGAATCCAAAATACAGTCCTCTTGTTTGCAATCGCACGCTTGTGCCTCTGCGTTATGACGGCGTCACTGGTTACACGCGGGATAAAGCGTGAATCTAAAAAATATATATCACTACAAAATATTAAACTTCGTAGTAACAACCGGTATCAAAAATTACTAAACTTAAAGGCAAAATAATTTGTGACATTTTTTTAATTTCCTTTTTAACTTTCGTATAGAAATGAAATTCTGTCCTTCGCTGTCAATTCGTTGCGTTGATTTACAACTAACACATAGCAGGATAGGCAAAGGGAGCCTGTGAAACTAGTGTTAAGACATTGACTTCTCGCCAAATCCTAGAGGCATTGCGTGTGGAGTAGCAGATATTAAATATGTCAGTTCCTTGAGTGTAAATCGAACCCTGACGCCTTTACAGTCGCATGTTTATGAGTAAATAAGGATCTGTGGGTGTAATAACTCGAGGATAGCAGATAATTAAATTTAATAGAGTCATTCGGTTATTCTTAGCTTGTGTGATCAGTCTCCACTCTACATAAAACATCTTTTACTTATAAATAGTTTGTTTTAACTTTACATAATATAAGGTACATTTATCTTTTACTTTTTTTATATAATATTCTTAGAATTATATAATAAAAATAAGCAATTTTTCAATAATAGCAAATATGCCTACAACTAAAACTAAAAATAATAAAAAAGAATTACCAAAAAACAGATTTATCTACACTACCAAATATATAAAAAAACATTTTATATATACTCGTATTTATAACATTTTATACATATTAATGACGATTAGATCCACATATAGATATTGATCTAGTGTCTGGGCTATGAACAAGTGCTGCACAGATGTGCGCCGTGTCACGCTGAGCCAGTTCGCCTAATAATTTGCTATGGCTCCTTTGCTTCTGTTTATAATATTTTTTTATATAATGGAAAGATACTATTGATAACAATTTATTAATATAACGTTTATATAGGTTTTGATGATAATCTATTTTAAAAAAAAACAGATATACTTTATTAAATAAAAAAATATGAAAATCAATAGAGCCTACAAGGGTTGTCTTATTGCTAATAATAATCTTTAACGAGGAACCTGGGAAGCTAGTGATAAGACACTGTGTTCCCCAATTAATTCCTCACCTTCCGCACAATTCTTGAGGCTTAGTATGTTAGTATTATGTCGTTTATCTGGTTGAATATTTTAGAATTCTAAGTTTATATATATAGAAAAAAAAGGTATCGCATCACTTAACTCTCTAATGTTATATACACCTACACATAACATGTATTTTTAAGTTCATCTTTTATCATACTTTTATCTTAGTAACGACATCTCAAAGTCTTCGCTCTGGGATAGCGTATCACAGAAAAAATCCTTTAAAAAATCCCGACACTCTACACCTGTTGCATTGCATCCGCAATACTTAGCAACATGACGGACCATCTGCCCGAAATTCACATAAAGATAGTTAGAGGCCGCCGGTCGTCGTGGCACAGTGGGATATCGTGGGTTGTGGGTTCGCTTCCTGAGAGTAGGATGAGGGGAATTAATTATATAAATTAGTAAGTAGCTTTCTAGCAAAGTGGATAGACAGAACCTAGTGTTAAGACACTCGCCTCCCCATTTAGATACTTCTGATCCACTTTACAAATGTTTGAGACATTGCGTATTGGGTGACCGAACTCAAATGAAAATATTCAAATAAAATTCATTAAAATATTAAATATTTTGTGGGAGGAAAATATTAAATATTTGATTCCCCGAGTGGGAATCAAACCCAACATCGTTCTTTCAGTCACACATTTGTACCCCTACGCCACTACCACTTCTGTAATAAATTAGAATTATTATTGTCTCCGAATTTTGATCCTTAAATGGGACCCTTACTACGGAGTGAAGTGAACAAACATACCTACCAATATTCTATAAAAAACAAATGTCGATACACTAAGATATATTTGCTAGTGACGTTTTTTATCGACCCCACAAGCGGACGCGCTTCAATAATATATCAACCGGTATTGATTAATCAAATTATTGTAAATTGACGTGACTAATTAATGGCTCCACTGCGATTTTGCTTGTCGTTTATTTAAAATATGAATATTTATATATAATTTTATGATTATTTTGTAAAATTAACATATTATAATCTAGATTTTGTATTTCAAATATATGTATGCTTTTAAACATAAAATGTGAAAAGAGGGATTCCCCTTTTCACATTTTATATTGTACGTTTCACCCATCTTATTCCCCATTTTCAATCTTAAAGTAGTACCTACCTATTTACTTTTAATCTTCATATTCGCAATTTTACTCTTCGAATTTATATAATTTACATGAAAGTCAATTGGAAATTAAAATTTTTTATTAACAAGTTAAGTGTATTTTAAAGCACATTATTATATAATTAATTTGCTGAAAGATACATGTAATTGCCACCATGCTTTGCCTCGCCTCCCGCCCGTTGAGTAGTCCACTGATAGGACGAAGTGGTTAATAATTGAAAGTTACTAGATTTTTCGTTTTATTAAGATTTTTTAAGCCCCGACGCGAAAAAAGGGATGTTATAAGAACTGTCGTTCTGTTTATGGATATGTCTGTGGCACCGCTCTAAATGAATAAACCGTTTTGAGTGCAGTTTTTTTTATCGAAAGTTGTGTAGTTTGCAAAAGTGTTTATGAAAACTGGATGAAATATCTATTTTATATATTTTTTTTCAACTTTGCATTTTATTTTGTAATAAGAGGTCACCGTGAGGAAAAAAAATAGAAAATACGCATCGAATTTTCTAAAGTGTATCTTAGATTAAAATATACGTGATTAATCCGGTTATAAAATCAGTTTTATTTAAAATTTTATAAAAATCGGGAAAACCTAAGATTTTTTTAGGAAAATCATCAACCAATATCTAAGGAAGTAAGGTTAAGTTACGCAATGCTGACCTCAGTCTGATTTCTTCAAATTGACCGACAGACCCCGGTTATGCAACGGAACGGACAAACAAAAACTAACAATAAAGTATCGCATCGGAATCAAAGGGCAAAAAGTCTAACGGGTTCTGTAGTAAAACGGATTCATCCGTTCTTTTTCTCAAAAACGGGAGCAAAAAGAGCCACAAAAAGGCAACAATAACTTTTTGCAAATACAATCCGAGCTGGTTGAGTGTAACCTCCTCGGCTTTTTCTCAGCACGTGTTTGAATTTTAAATTTGTTTTTGTATCTGTTGTGTTTTTATTAATACATACTAAAGTATGAGTGTGGTGTTGGGATAGGTCGTGGTAATTATTTGCATTCACCAATTGTTTTATATGCGACACTATTATGAAACGATTTTGGATTGTTAGTTGTTTATAAATAAGAATTTTATAGGTTTGTCCCTAGCGGTGTAGCCAGAGAGAACGGAACGCAAAACTCTACGGTCACCGTAAATATAATTCTTTCTCCTCGTCTTCTATCATCAACTTCTTTTTGAATGCCCTCCAGGGGGGGACTAATATTCGTCATCATCCATATTGTATTCTCGAAGGTTCATCAAGATCCTCTCCATGTTTCCTTCACTATTCACAATAAAAAAAGGTTATATCAAAGTCCACTAAGTGGACTCCACTTATTCTAAGAGAGGCTGGACCCTGGGGGAAACCTCAAATGACTTCAGATGACATCGAACCATATATAGATGTAAAGATTTGTTTTACTTTATACTACATTAGTGGGCGCGCGCAGCTTCGC
>FASU01054883.1:0-11270 GCA_001486225.1 Heliconius pardalinus sergestus
TATTATTTCCTGGTCCCAGCGTCATCCCAGCTTTTCATTCCACCACCATGTCTTCGCTTATCCTCCATACTGATAGACCTCGATCCAAAGCAACTTGAACAGTCTCGGTGTTAATAGAGAGATTTCCATTTTCTCTGCCAGGAAGTCAGTACTGGTTGTTGAAAAGACTAATGCAGTCTGCGTTGGATTTAAGCTTACGTTTCTCGGCTACTTTCTACTTCGGAGTTAGCATTATAGTCCATGACCCGAAGATGATGTTGGCCTAATATGGTTTTACAAGAAATTACCTTACAGTTAGCCACCTGTTCTCTATGGATGCTTTTGATCGTCAATCAATTTTACTAACGTAAAAAAAAATTCAAAAGTATTTATTTAAACTACATATTTCAAGAAAAACAAGGATTTAAATACGAACAATATATGTACATACCAAATGGAATGTTTATACGGCCATTGCAGCTTCTGCATACATTTGGTTATGTTGAATTCATGCTTGGCCAATGTTCCAGCTCATAGTGGATACTTGCCAAGTTGTAACCACGAACAATCTATTTGTCTATCTTTATTTACTATCTTTTGATGAACTGTTCTCATGGCATATTCAATTTAGCGATAGATGAAATTATTAGTTTTCATATTTAAAATAAACCAGTAATAGATAATATGAAGCCGTTGTAGCGCAGTGGCACAAGCACGATGGTTATGTATTCGATTCCCACTCGGGAAAATGAAACAATTTCTCGCTCTCGTAGCAAGACACAGCGCGGCATCAAATCCCGGCACTCAATACACAATATCAATGTCTCGAAAATTCGACAGGACGTCGAAGAGAGTCTTAACACTTATCTCACATGATATACTCTGTATAATAATGTACTATCATATAAGACAATTTTAAATTTCCAAATACATAAATATGCTTAATAACATACCAAAAAAATTATTTATTATCGCATTTTTACGATTTTTTTGAATAGACAAGAGGTGACTCTATTTTCGCCTGTAATATATTGCAAAAAAAAAAAAAATTCTAAGCATTACATTATTTTTATATCCACAATAAACTACTTAAACTTGCAATTTTTATTATACAAAATGTATATGCTTACATATTTTTCAGGTATGACGTCGATATAAACTATGTGTTCCCAATATCTCATGAAGAATGCTCGGATAAGCCCGCGAAAGCTGATTATACGCCGATTTTAGTAGAAGTTGGAAGCAAAATTCCGAAGAAACCTGGCGTCAGTTACAATGTAGCTTTTGGTCACTGAAAATTGTGATAATATTTGACCTATTTTAATACAGCATCAATAAAATATTTTACTTATATATTTGTGTGTATTTTTTATCATATCATAAGTACTAATCCAATTGTGGCACAAATGTTCGACAGTAAACGCTACAGGTTATGGGTTCGAAAACGGGAAAATTAATTCATAATGCCTCCAGAAAGTGGGGAGCGGAAGTGTCTTAAAACTAGGTTCCCAGGTACCCTACAACTACGCTGCTATGCAAGCGTGAAGCTAATAAAAATTGTAATAAGACGTATATATATTTTATTTAAGTAAAACCCAACCCAATTTTATGCACGTAGTATTTTATGAAGTATACAAATGATAAACGCATATATTATAGTATTCTTATAAATTATAACAATTATCTATCTGTTTTTATAATTGATGCACATTTATAGAAACGGAAGGATATTACTTGTTTTGATATAATTTATTAGTTGTATGTATTTACCCCTAGATAAATATTTATACGCCTTTTTTCTCAAACAAATCGTTAAAATTAAATGCTTTTTTTAAAGGAAAACATAGAACCTTTATTATTTATGGGATTACTCTGTTGTCCGCCTGTTCATCTATCAAGACCATTTATCTCGCGTGTAAGTATCCAGCTGAAATTTACATCAAATATCTCGATCTACGGTCCTTTAGATTACACAAAAAATCTATATTATAAGGCAACTTAATCAAAAGATACGAACATTTACGCATCGTTTTAGCTGCATTTAGTATGAAATTGGCCGCGTACTTATAACCCATTAAGTACTTCCCGTAGGCGTATCGTTATTAAATTTGGCACGAAAGGAGAACTAACAATACAATAAAAACATCGGAAATCAAAAATTCTATTTATATCACTAATAAAAACTATTAAAAATTTATAATTGTAATTCAATTCATACAAAAAAGTTCATACGCCAGCAAATTTTTATAAGTTGAACTTCCCGTTGACTTACAATCTTGAAATTGGTAAGATATCCTCTTAGGCGACTCGCACTTGACCGATTTTTAAATATACTTAAATTCATTTATGATTATACCTTCAATAATTTCAATTGCAATTGACAATTTCACAGAACTGATAAAGCATGCACATTAAACATTATTCCACGGAGTGATCAGTATGCACAGAGTGTATGTATGTCTAACACAAAGTAACCACCCACCTCAGCACACAGTACACACGTCTAGTGACATTCAGAGTTGACCGTGTCGAATACAACAATATGTTAAACAATAAGTTAAATTATAACAAGCATTACATGTAAAATATTTGTTACGTTGATTACGATTTTCACAACTCACCTAAGGAGACGGCATAGATTATGTTGATTATAGATGTTTCACATGTTTTTTTTTTAAATATTGAAATGTCTCCCTAAATCCTATTTAGAAATTTCAACTTGGTTTATTAACAAAATTATGACTGCAATTATGCAAATTGCCAAAAACTGAAGTTTTTAACAGTTCTGCTTAGAAAAAGGAACTGGAAGTACTCTTATATGATGTTGATTTCTCTTTCTCCCCTTTTTTTACTTATTTTTGATAGTACTTTCTCTTTTCTGTGGACACTATCGTGAAAATTTGCAATAACTCAACTATTTGTAATAGAATATCTTGTTACTTGCGATACAAGATTTCTGTAATATGACCACATCGCATGTCCATTGCTGATAACCAATATGTTCGTCTTAACTAGACCAGAACAGGTATATATTATAATATATGATAATAATGTTTATTTTTCTAATGAAAATCGTGAAATAGCTAATAATCATAAACATGATGAACAAACATATAAAGAAATTTAAAAAAAAAACAGACGTGCTATCGTTATGGAAACTGACAAGGTCAACAAAAATATGTATTTAGTATATGTATATCACCTTACATTTCAAAGAAAACCCAATACTAAAATACATCTAAATCGACCGTAACAAAATTATTCATAGCCTTTGTTATAAGTTAACCACTTGTTTACTCTATGCTCTAAGCACCTATTAATATTTCAGGCATCTTGCGAAAAACATAGTTTTAAGCAGGAAAGGAACCGTTGCAGTGTTTTTTTACTAACATACTAAGAAAATGGGTTCGCTGGGCGTTAGCGTGTTCTTTCTTGTGATGCTAGTGCAGTTTAATTTCATTTATTCCAAGGTTGGTTTTGTTTATTGGTTTTAATAAGATAATTATATGATTTTCTAAATTTTTTAACAAAATTATTATAAATATTAGAAAAAAATATGTCATGGATAGTAATAGTGGCTACACGTGGCTATGGTGTGTTTGTCTATATTTTTATTTATTATTTAGTTTAAATTTTTTATTTCAACCCCTAATCTCAACCCCTACAAATACGTACGTTTTTTTTGCTCTCCATTTTTCGCCCTAATTCCAGATATTACGAATTATGTAGCAGAACTTTAGTTTACTTACATTCAGAATTTGATCCACTGAGGCACGATGGCCCCTCATGACTTTACTCTAGTAATCTAGATTTATTTAAAAATAAGGATAATTTCAGCCTTTTTTCTTCGATCTCATTTGCGACCTGATCTGCGACGACGATGACTCCTCCACATCGACTACCACCAGCGCCAGCACCGAAGATGACTACTTAGACTTCGACTCTGATGATTGGTGTTCATGTACTCGCACCACGAGACGACCACCTGGTTCCAGAAGGCGACAAGGAAATATGCCGGCAGCTATTAATATGATATTACGTAAGTGACATGCGAATTTTATTTTTGTGAGATTTTTTTTTTGAACAGACGCAAGAAGTTCGTATATTTGAAATTTTTCTTTGACCTCAGGAGCATGTTCTTGTTTTCTTGGCTTTATTATATAAAGTGATGCTTAAAATACCTATACATATATTTTGACAGGGGCCAGTCGTATCGCAAGCGCACAAATATGTGACTGTAAGTCCGACTAGTTGCGGGTTCGATCCTCAATCGAGGAAATGAAATATATGTATATTTAAAATTATATTTCAATTTCTTGGCTCTGCTGCCAAAACAAAGCGCGGCGTTGAGTTCCGCCATTTAACAGGCACTGCCCCAGAATTCCGCGCAAAATGGAAAACGCAATGTCTTATCACTCCTCCTCCTCATCTTCTTCTTTCCTACCCTGCTGTGTGTGCGGGATACAGCGTGCAGCTGATTTTTTTTACCTGAACAACTTTACTTACTAGGTAGTCGTTGATACTCGATTGTAAGACCACAACCTTTCAATTTTCTCTTGTGGTTCTCTTAATAAAAGAAATAAGAACCGTTATAACAATGAAATGGTGACAAGAAAAGTGATTTTATTCCTCTTATTCATTTACTTTTTACATATATTATGTTAAACACTACAATTAAACATTAACAATAGTGTTTGGAAGTGAGCCCACGCTTGTCTTTCTAGCTATTGTTTGAAATACCTGATAACGTTCTATTGTGAATCTTCTTAGTTCAAACTCGTGTACCTGTGGGTGCCGAGTTCTGTGTTCACTCGTGATAAAATTCAAGCTATAAATTTACTTGACACTACGCTCGCTATCCCTATAGGGATAGGCAGAGGGAACCTGGGAACCTAGTGTTAAGACTTTCCATTCCACTGAAGTCAATGGAAGTGAAAAAGCGGAACTCAACGCCGCATTAGTAGTGCGTTTATAAGTTGTAGGTACAATGTGCACCTACGCGATGGTTGTGATTTCCAATTTTCGCTGATTGATGCTTAAGTATATAAAAAATACTTACAAAATTGATTAACACTAAAAAATAAATAATATGAAATATCTTTATATTTCAGCACCATCCAACGGCATGAACCTAACCATGTTCCAAAGAAACGGTGAATGGACTTTCGATTTAAATGCTGTGCCGAATGGTTTTGGTAATCGACCTGGAGGACCTGGAGCCAGCCAGCCACCCACTACTGGAGCCCCTACTACTGCAGCAGCTGCAGCTACTACCGCTGCAGCTACGACCGCAGCAGCTACTACTGCTGCTGGTAAATAAATGTTTAAAGTTATTGTTTAGAATTGCGAATGAAAAGCTGTAACATTCGTATAAGAATTTAACTTGGCTCTATACAAACTGATAAGTAGTCTTAGTTATGAAGTACGTAGACGTTTTCCAAGATATATTGAATGAAATTGTACTATATTATTTAATTATATGAAACAATATATTTTTTTTGTTATTTTCTTAAATATAATAAAGCCTATAAACTTTATTCTGTTCTTCCATCAAAGTATATTCAATTGTATTTATGTTAAATAATATTTATTTATTTAATTTAAGGGTAACCATTTAAGTATTATCAAGTTCTAATTTAATCATAATTAAATTATTAATAAATTCTTAATAATAATGAATAGATTATATTTTTTTGTAAAATATAAATAAAATACTTATTGCCAACAAACTTTAGTTCCAAGAAATTATTTTTACGTCAAATGTAGATAATTGAAACTTATCTTAAACCAAAGATAATAAATTAACGATTTCCGTAAACGAAGCCTTAACGAAATTTAATTACAGGAATCGAATATTATTATTAAAATTATTATAGATGTCATCGTGGTGGAGTGGAATCGCATGGACGCGGTAGTGGTTTCGATTTTCACAATATTTTCATTTTCACGCTCTGGCAATACAAAGTAAGTAGAGATCATCAACAAGAAATGTCTTGAGTTTTGGAGGAAAGTGGAGAACGGAATGTCTTGCCACTCTCTGCCTGTCCAGCTATATATAAAGCAGAGCATGATGATGGAAAAAACATAATTAATATGAAAAAAAAATGTTTTATTATATTTCTTTCCTACTAAAGTCAAATGGGCACTTTAGGTAGCTACACAATTAGCTTCTAAGCTTGTTTATTCAAACATACATTTTTCCTTCTATAGATCTTTTTTAGTTTTGTTCTAACAGTAGGTTTATTTATAGTATTGCCATTAGGATTAATAATTGATTAATAATTATAGTATTATTATACAAATTATTATTAATAAATTATTGATTTACTAATCTAGTGTTTAAAAATGTATCTCCCTCACAAACATTGGGAGTGTAAGGTAGCACTCCATTAAGCTCCAACGCCTACCTTTATGACAAATTTCAACTTCCTAAGAAGAGTTCTGTATAGGTATTTATAAAGACAAAGTAATCGCTAATTATAACTAAATAATAAAAACAATATAAAAATATTATTTTACTTCCAAAAATACAAACAAATACATTATAAAACTGGCGTGGCTTCGACTACACAATTAGACATTTATAATCTTAATCATTAATTTCTTAATTTTTTCATCTTAATCATTTCAATAAATATTGACATAACTTTTTTAATTGTGAACTAATTGAAATAAAACAAACACTAAATGTTATGTGAAGCTTGCCAGAATTCAATAGTGTAAATTGCATTTAAATCGGCTTATCCATTTCCGAGATTGGCGTGAGCAAACACACTTACAAACAGACATACAAACCAACATTGTTTTAGATTCTATTACATTAATAAAGGCCCTGAATAACATTTCTTCTTATATATCTTCCACGTACATATAGACACTGATCCGTAACGATTTTATTATAAGTATAAATAAATTATGTATGCACCTTGTTTATATATGAAAGCGTATAACAAATATAAATATTTTAGGCTTACATTTAATTGGCTCACAATTAACCTAAGGAAGTTTGGGTTATCACGAAAAATTATAAAACTAAAAGGATGCTTTAAATATTAGAATTCAATGCTCAGTTAATATTTGATGGTATGCGAGATAGAGCGTTACACAAGAACCTGTTGTTTACTCAATTTTGTATTACACATTATTTTATTAGGCATGCAGTAGTTTATAATATAATAAATTATTTTAGTCGTTTTATAAAATTATAAAATTGTATGGAATTTGGCAATTCGGTATGCATTCTATGACACGATTTAAATTATAATTGAGACGCCATCATGGTGCAGTGGGTCACCCACTGATTATAAGCGTGATTGTTCTGTGTTCGATTCCCACTCAGTTGCTTAGAAAAATGATGGAAATATAAAATTCTTAATTATTGCTCGTAGATTGAATGAAATAGAGATTCGAAGAGTTAAATGTCAAAATAGAGCTACTTACTACATTTTTGTATAGAACATTCTACTTTTGTGTCAAAAAATATTATTTTTACTTAAAATTAAAATATTAAAAAATAACTATCCAATAAAAAATATAACACATTGATCTAAATATACTTCAATAACTTTATTGAACGACACTTACAGTTTAAACAGAATGTATGATATGAATAATGTATAGTCATCGTGAACATGCTTTATTGTTATTTTATTTCATTCTATTGTTATTGTTATTTTTTAATAACTTGCCTGTACACGATGACAGACATTTGAAATTTCCCCGATTATGTAATATTGTGTTTAATTTTTTTCAATGATTTTCTAGACAATATGTATATATTTTTTTTTACCTTCCCGCTGTATACCGCATAAAGCAGGAATGGCAGGGTGGGCAGAGGAAACAGTATCAAGACACGAGTTTCACAACTACCGCCTAATTTTTGAGGAAATGAGTGTTTTTTTTATATAAAAAGTGTAATAGTACAGTAAGTGAAGTAATTTAATGTGCGTAAACATAATTTGTAACTTTTTTGTATATTTAGTTCAACTTAGACTGAAGCAAAGTTTCATAAAACCACTAGCTTTTACCTCCAGTTTCACCCGAGTGGTCAATTGTTACACAATGCAAAAATATTTTTTAAATTTGAAAGTTCCTGAGATTGACGCGCTTAACCAAACACACTCTACAGTTTTATAATATCAAGTATAGATTATGAGTTCAAACATCTTTCAATACAATGTCACTGACTGTACTCTTACAGTTTTACTGTGTAATTAATTAGAACCAAATGAGTCACAACTTAACAGATGCTTAGTGTTGATTTATATTCATATAAATGTAAGATAAAAAGATGATTTATATGAGGTTAAGCTTATGAATGACATATCTCTTAAAAAATATATATAACATATACTTGATGTTACTTAGCTTTTTTGTAGCTTCACGGTATATCCTGCACATAACAAGGTGAGCAGAAGTAACCCGGGAACGTAGTGTTAAGACACTTCGTTCTCATGAAGATTTTTAATTAAGTTACTAAGTTTAGACAAATATATTATTTTAAGACTACTTTCTCGACATAATAATTATAATGCTTTAATATTGATCAGAATAGGGTTAAAAAAGGTAGGTAAGGTGTTAACACCTGGATGTGAGAAAGTTAAGTTTTGTTAAAAGTTATAATTAAAAAACTATAAAAGATGAAGAGAAATAGATAAGATTACATGAGGCCGACCTGACGCAGGGGTAACGCGACGACTGTAGGTTCAATTTCTACTCGAGGGAGTTAATTATTATTAATTAATAATTTCAATTTTTGCTTTGGCACCAAGGCCCACGTAATGCCCTAGACAAATTGGACGGAAAGTGGGGAACAGAGTGTCTTAACATTAGGATCACTCTGCCTACCCTGCTGTATAAGGGATACTATGTACGGGATCCCAGCACAAAGCTGATAAATAGATACCAAAAAAAATTGCTTAAACTACTTTTTGCTATACGAATTAAATTAAGAAATACTTACAGCATAATTAATAACATTTTAATCAACTGTAAATATTAATATTTATCCATTATCAAGAAAATTTAACCAAATGTAGGTAAAACTTTAAAAAATCAATTCTGCACGAAGCTCGAGGTATATCTTAAAACGTGACACAGTAATTTATTCGGTCACATTTCAACGAACCACAACAAACCGATGCTTCTCATTAGTCGCTTTCTTTCCAGAAAAAAAGAAGAAAAGAGTTAAAAAGAAGATTATAAATCACGAAGACGAAGTAGCAACGACCGGTTGATTGCAGCGGCGGATGCCCTTCGAGGGCTTAATTAGACCTTCTGTTCAGTGGAATCGTCTTTTGTGTTACGCATTGATTGGAATGTCTGATTGGAATAACAATTTACATTAGATTTTTCATATTTTGTTTTGGTATATAGGGAGCAGGTTTAGGATGATGATTCTTGGTTCGATTCCTAGCTGTTTTAATTTATTAGCTCTGGTGATAACGCAAAACCTCGAGCGCCAGAAAGTGGAGGAACGGAGTGTCTTAACACTAGGTCCCTCTGCCTAACCTGCTAAATAGGGGATACAGCGTGAATCTGAAAAAAAAACAAACTATCTGTAAAACCTATTATTAATATAGTTCGAAAATAATATATAATAATATATGCTTCAGTTGAAATTAAACGAATGCATTTCAAAAGGCTCACACTGACCTGACACCAGCCAGCAGGAAGAGTACAAACATTTTTTAATTAGGAAACCGGCTTGCAGCCTTCCGTCATAGCAGCAGCACAGGAAAGCATCGCCGATGAGTATTAATGAAGTAGGGGCACGTAGTGTATGCGTACGCGCAGTCAGTCTTGCCGTGCTATTCGAACGCCGTGAACGCGCGTGTTTCGATTCCTGTGGACGACGGTTCAATGACACTTTGAGATCGAGATGAGATTATGTTTAGTTTGATATTTGGTAATATCGATTAATATTCTGGGAGTTGCATAAGGTGACTAGTATTTAGATTTAAATATTTTTTTAGTTTTTTAGTGCCCTGAAATAATAAATAAACAAACATTATAAATAATCTTATAGTATATAATAGATCAAATGTGATTCCAACCGCCAAATAAAAACAAAAAAACAATATAGTTCATAATATTACAAATTTAAAGCGTTAGGTATACTTAAATATAATTACATAAATGTAATAAAATTTTAAGACCGCTTGTAATTTAATGATTCTCTGAAATAAAAGTCCTTAATCGTCATTAAATGTAGACAGATTATATAAAGATTGAGTTTATTAGCCATTACGTATATTTTATTACCTTTCATTAAGAACAGATTGATTTGAGTTTTTTGCAGATGTTATAAACCTATAAAATAATCGAAGATTTAAAATAGCTGGCAAAATGCAAGCATTCATATATCTGGTTGTTGCTTTTGTGTTGTTTACTCCTGGATCCTCCACCAAGACCAAGAGGTTTTCAAGACTGCAGACTGACCCGTTGTCGAAGACTCGTTGTGATTTGATATGCGTCGATGCTGCCAAGGAAACTAGATCGCAGGTAATGTATAGATAATATTAATAGTAATTTGTATAATATAATATTAGTTATTAATAAATAAACAAAATACTTAGTCATTCAAAAACTGATATTTACCAGAAGATAAATGAAAATTTTTAAATATAATTTGCTAGACATTGGTAGGTTAATATTCAATAATTTCTATAAGAAGCTACATACAGCTGCTTTAATAAAGATAAAATACTGGTTTCGATACCATGTGTAAGTTATTTAATTTTTACTTATCTAATATGTATGTAAAATTTCAGTAGATATCGCTAATGATGTTATATTTAATTATATCTTCATTCATGTGAACGAATGAGAAAAGTTTTACAGTTATATTATGTGTCTATATCTATGATAATGCGTTATTTGTATTTTAATAGATAATTTTATAAGTCCATTATGGTGCAATGGTAGCATCTAAACATTTATGGCTAAAGATTCGATCTCCACGAATGAAAATATAATATTTTTATTTCCCCTACTTTAGTAAGACAAAGTAAGGCGTGAACTTCCATTATTCAACACGGAAAGTTGCGAACTCGATCGGAAATCGGAAAACTGAGTGCCCTGGCACTAGGTCCTCACTGCGTATCCTCTTATATGTGGCTTCGAGTAAAGAAGAGAAATACGGACATAATTACGATTGCAATAATGTCAATTTATAATTTTGATTAATTATCTAAAGATAACCGTGATGCAAGGGATTAAGCTTGGGCCTGCTTGCAGCCTGCAAAGGCTGTTAAGAAAGATTCAAGCATTCAGCAGAAAGTGGGGAACGG
>FASU01055209.1:2154-12374 GCA_001486225.1 Heliconius pardalinus sergestus
CACTGCTTTTATTGTCTTTTTCACGTAAATCTACCCACATTTACACTTGTACGCTAACAATATTTTAATTTAATATTTTCTTAATTATTCTTCTCTCTTACAGGTAATTAAACAATGTTTGTGGTGGCGACCATTACGGGCCGAGGTAATGTACGAGTATAGTAGATCGAAGAATAATAGACCAGGTGTGTGACTGTAAACGCAACTGGTTGTGGGTTCAATTTCCACTCGAGGAAATTAAATATTTATTTACATTTATACGGTGTTGAGTTCCGCCACTCAACATGCAATGCCTACTCCACTGTGTGGGGGATACAGCGTGACTCTATTTTTTATTAAAAATATACAAGTAAAAGTACAAGTATTGTTTTCGACTCGGATCCCAAATCGGTAGAGAGGTTTTGTTTCAGCTTCATGCTACATCCCGCATATAGCATGCAGGCAGAGTGTTGAGACACTCCGTTCCACGGTTCCGCCCAAATTTCGAGACGTTTCTGATTAAACTGCGACTACGCTATATTTACAATTAAAAATTAATATGTATTTAAAATTAATTTATATTTTATTCGATGAGACTAAAAATATTTTAAAAATAAGTGTATAGTTGTTACCCGTAATACTTACTACTAACGCCATCTACATCGCTTTTACGTAAACAACCAAGTTAATGTAAAGTCTATTGAATACCACGCACACTTTGCAGAGTGAGCTCTGCGAAGCGCTACGCCGATATGCTTTGAGAAATGAAACGAAAGTTAATTCGCCTGCGTAGGTGGCTTTTTGATGCATCTGTTTTGAAAATGTTCCTTTTTTGTTAGACTTTTCCTTCACACATGTATGTAGGTACATACTAAAGGGGTATACTGTGCTGCGATATTAAGACGTTGATAACACAAATATTTTCAAATACGTATAAGCTACATTTTTCATCTGCATAATATTCATATAATAGGTGTAGATAACGTAGACATGAAACTACTACTAGACTTCAAAAGAAATTTGGCATGTAAGTAGAGGAGTTAGTGTAGAGGAGCACTAAGAGGATTTCTCGAAATTCCTATAGGAACGAAAAAAATCGGGAGCTTCCTTAGGAAAGTTTCGGGCGTTGACAAGTCGTACAAAATTAAGCGCAAATACAAAAATGTTAATATAAAAAAATAATTTGGCGAATCTGTTTCCTTTACTTGTTACTTACAATTCTATTGTAATAAAGGTAGCCGGGGTTATTACTTATTACTGGCGTCGGCGTGTAACGGCGTCTGTTTCTCATTTCATCTTGATTTTAATTTTATATTTCGATTGCAATTTAAAGAAGATTGGCAAAAACAATGTTTAATATGCTTGGTTGTTTGTTATTTCTTTACACGCTATGAGGCCGTCGACGTTTGACTATATAATATCAATGATACTGGAGAAACGTTATGTAAAATGTATAAGGACCCCTGAGAAGGCATGTATGAAGAGGTTGATGACTGGACGAGGCGAAAGAATTTTGCAAAGAACGTAGTGTTTGACGCTCCGCTGTCTCTAACTACGCCGCTAGGGATAAAGTATAAAAAATATCTTCTTATTATTAAGACGACAACGCGCGGAATTCAGTTCCGTCACTCAACACACAATGTCTCGAACTCGGGCGGTGTCTTAACACTAAGTTCCCTCTGTACCCTGGTATATGACTGTGTGAAACTTTTAAAAAAAATATAACACAGTTTATATAAACTATATCGGACTTTTTCTAGATATCTTATTATATTAAATAAAATAAATACAAGAATGTAGTAAACGAAAAACATAAGAAATCTAGATGTTAAGGCTTTCAAGCCTGCCTGTAGGTCTGCCTGCCCTCCACGCGCGGCGGGGGCGTCACAACCGCGGCAAGCGCTCGACGGCCGCCCGTCTCGGTCGTTAAACCGACGTAATATACGCGATTTATATAAAAAAAATACTATTTAGTGCTTATTTAGTGTCAGTGGGTTTAAGTGACGTAAATACGTGGAATAGTAGTCTCTATTTGCAATAGGTCGATTTTTGGATACATTTTGGCTGTTAACATGTTTTGTGATCAACAGGCGCTCGGGTTTTTCTTTTTTCTTTATTTTTTATTTACTTTGTTCGGTATGAAATAAATATAAGTAAATCCGGGATCCGGGGATACAAAATAATAAATCTCATTAATGCGAAATAATTAAGAGGTCGTGGCGTAGTTCATACGAACTTTCGTTGATCGATGGTTTACAGTTCAAGTTTCACTTCAGAAATCTTTATCTTTCAACTTTTCACTCTTTCCTGTACAGTAGGGTAGGCAGAGAGAACGTAAGACAGGCCATTCTATACTTTCCGCACGAGTTTTGAGACATTGCGTGTTGAGTGGTGGAACTCAACGGCATAATAATAAAAACTATATTTAGATAAAACATTTTTTTTTGTAGAAAAAAATAAAATTTCTGCAAAATGATGTTTCAACTAGAATTTCTTTTTGTGTCCTTTCTGTTGTTTTTGTTACATGCAAATCCTTTTAAAAATCTGTTACACAAACAAATATTTTATAATATTAAATTTTATGCTGCAATTATGGCTTTAGTTTTTGTTACTTTATTTTTTATTTTTTTCTGCGATGCTGTTAAAGTGTTTTTAATTTTTTTGGCAGAAGCAAGCACCGGCTGTATATATATATATATAGTAGATTTCAACGTTCAACTTTTGTATCAAGTCAAACAGATCCAAATTGCGTCGCGAAGTATTCTCGGCTGTAAACACATTTAAATTCTCAGTAACATGTATGTCTTTTTAGATATCTGTATCTATTTATATAAGAAAATATAAATTAGTTGCACATTAGTTACCCCACTTAGCCCAATAAACAAATTAAATTTGGTTCCGTAAGGTGTGGTTTGCACCATAATTCTAACACAACTTGAAAGGAAAGACCTTCAACGAACACAGTGTGGAGACTGTTACTAGCTTTTACCTACGGCTTCGACTCCGTAGTAGATAATAGTTGAGTATGACACATTCTAAATTTCCAAATACCCAGTTAGGTACATTGGGCTATCCAAATTTTTTTTTTTTTAAATTGTGACTAATCGCGCAAATCTCAAGAACTATTTCTTGAGATTAGCGCGATCACCAAACAAACTTAGTTTTATAATAGAAGGTATATATGTATAACATTCATAGCAACAAGTGTGTCTATACTGACAGGTACAACTTTATTCTCTTAACCAAATGAGATACAAAAATAATGATAAGTGCACGCATTTGTCACCCACCGCGTCACTCATTCATTAATACACGAAGGATCAAATTAAAAATATATTATAATTCACGAACACCTCCGCCGCCGGCTGTATCCACGTTGCGTATTTATGTCTGTCTACTAATGGATTTATTTATTATTGTTTTAACATATATGTATTTACAAAAAATACATATTTGTTAAAACATTATTCTTGATGCCCATCGTCCTTAAAATAAGTGTAAAGTGTAGAACGGAGTGTCATACGATACATACAATAAGATCTCTCTGCCTACCCCACTAAATGCGTGAGGCACAGTGACCCACAATTGTACTTGGTGTATTATATATATATCAGTACATAGATTCGATATTTGCTTTAGGTCAAGGTTAGTAATGTTATATAAAGTTTGGGAACAACGTTACTGATCGTAAATCTTTAGACATGTTTATAGTGTTATTTAGTATTTAAAGGTAGCGCAGCGGTACAGCATATGATTAAATGCGACGGTTGTTGATTCTATTGTCACTTAGGGATATTAATAATTTTCATTGCCTTGGTGTGCTAAGACTGGTAAGGCGTGTTTCGGAGTATCCTGACACTTGGGTCACTCTGCCTACCCTGTGATTATATACGGGATACAATGTGATATTGAAAAAAAGAAAATAGCATGTCCAAAATGCAGTGATCATTATATATTTTAATAATTATATTATAGATAACTATTTTAATTTTTATAATAAACCTTCCCTCATTTCCTCCCTCTAATTAAACAAAGCTTGAGATTTGCACTCAACACGCAGTAGTCAGAAAATGAAAACTGAATTTATATCTTCTAGTTTCTATGAAAATCAGTTGCAACATCTGGCAATTAAGTAAAGAAAATAGTAACATAAAGAAGCTAAACACTCTAATTTTAATTAATTAAACAAACTTTAATGTAATCTACGCCGGCGATAACATAAATGTTCCTTTCGCGCCGACCGCCACTGGAGGTCTTGCGATGAATTGAATTGAATTTAACCCTTCTCTATCCGATGGATATTCACACAATATTGATTTATTATGCCAAATGTCCATTTACACGCTGTGGGCACGAAGGGGCAAGGACAATGTGCGACTTAACGCTAGGTTCCCAGGTTCCGTCTGCGTACTCTGGTATGTGAGACATACAGAGTAGAGCGTTCTCCGTTAAGTAACAAGTAGGTTTGGATCGCTGCATATTCCGGGACGTGCGCGGTGACCAATCAATAACCATTCATCAGTTCTGTGCAGTCCGATTCTATTCTATTCTAGACTTGATTACTATTCTATATTTGATATAACTACATTCCATAGTTATATTTATTATACTTTGTAAAAATTTATAGGTGAACTAACAAAATAGTTCGTTAGTCGTAACTTTTTCTTAGGTTTTCGCTGTGTTCCGCACTTGGCAGAGTAGACCGAGAGAACCTGGAAACCTAGTGTTAAACACGTCGTTTGCCATTTAGACCATTATCCACTTTCTGCTGAATACTTGAGGCACTGCGTGTCTCGTTACCAAAGCGAGGAAATGAAATATTAAATGTTTCAAATACTTCAAATTTTCATAAACTAGTGTTAGTAATACTATTAAATTAGTGTTATTTTTTCTACCTTTTTAAAAATTTCTAAAGCATGGTTGTGGGAAATGTCTAAACATTACACGTGACAAATGTGAGATGCAGTTTTAGTTTGTCAGTAGAAGTATATGTGTATTTCATCTTTCTATTTATCTGTTGGTTATATAAATTGCGGCGTTATGTTAAGTTAAATTCAGCTAAACAACGTATTATGTCTTGAAAATTAAATTGAGCTCTATTTTCTATTTTTCACTGCTTTCTGTACGTCTGTATGTTAATTTATGTACAAGAGAATATTAATTAGCAACAATACAAAGCACAGCGGTAGGTTCCGCCACATACGACACATTGTCTCGAAAACCGGGCGGAAAGAATAAAGAGTGTTTTAACATAAAATTACCTCTGCCTACTTCACTAAATGCAGGAAACTATCTTAAGCTGAGAACTATCGATAATAAAGATTTTGTATAATATTAAAAACATAAAATATGATTTTGTCATGAAAACTATATTTAAAAAAAAATCACTAGTATAAAATGTTATTAAATTTTTCATACTTTCTATAGCTCAGGCAAAAAAGAAATATGTAACTGAAAGCTTTTCATATTTAATTTTACTTTCAAATCCACTTTTCTGTTTAATAATGTTTCACATAGATTTTTCTATTTAAAGCTTATAATTATTTGGCTTTTACTTTAAATTGTCTTTTTGTACATGAAATATCTGTGATTTTTTTAGAAACAATATTTTTTTATATTTTTTAATGAAATATACCTATTAATGTTGTAAAATTGAAGTGTGTTTGTTGTAACGCGCTAATCTTATGAACTGGTTCCAAATGAAATTCTCTTAGTGTTAGAAAGCCCAATCATCGGGGAACATGAAACACCACCACCGCCGAGCATAGCGGGGGCACCGACGACACTTCAGTCGATCGAGAGCGAAATGCCGTTTCTTAATAGATCGCGGAAAGTATTCGAGGACAATCAATATCTACCGTTCAGTTCAGGCGGATAAATTTAAAACGAAATCTCTGTATTAATAGCCGTGATCTGAAAACAATAGAGCTTGAATTTAAGGATTTACTTACTTTTTTTTTAGTATTTGAGATTAATGAACTAAAATTATCGATTGAGGCCGCCTTGGCGCAAGCAGTACAGCGTTTGATGATCGAGAGAGTGATGAGCAGCGTGTCTTAGCGTTACCACTTATTATTTAACATTCAATTCTAAGATCATTTTTGTAAAATTGTTTGTCTTCACGCTCTATCCCGCACGTAGCAGGATTGTATTATAGTGTTAAGACACTTCCATTCCCCATAAAATATTTCAAATTGTAATTAATTCGTATAAAGTCTGAGAAATACCCAATGTATTATTATTAACACATTCATTCCTCCATATAGATTCACTCCTCACTTCTACACGTCGAGTTCCACACCCTTGAACGTTTTCAAAAGCTTACTTATAGGTTTCTTGAACTTAGATTTTTTAAAGACTTGGCAGTATTTTTTATTTAAGACATTTATTACGTCGATCGAAGTTCTTCGATTTACGTTATTTTTACACATTTTACATTAAAACTTGCTTAATGTACAGGTAGGCAAACTGAACGTGGGAACGTAGTGTTAAGGTACTCCGTTCCTTTATTTTCGCCGAACTCACGGGACATTGCGTGTTGCGTGTATTGCCGCGCTTTGCGTTGTTGCCTTGGAGAGGAAATGAAAATATTCAATATTTAATGCCACCGTGTAGGATTCGAACCCACGCCTGTACCACTGCGCCCCTTTTGATGAAACTCTTGTATGTTGCCTTATCTCTTGTCGTGTGGAATAGTAACTAACTGTTGTCGAGGTTATCCGCTCGACGAAGGAGTCTGTTGTGTCTTAATACTAGGCTCCCTCTGCTGCCCTGCTATGTGCGTGATACAGCGTGAAGTTGAAGTCTACCTAAGAGGACTAGGCAAATGAAATATTCTAGAAATATAAAAAAAAACAACGATTCTCACTCTCGCTCGAGACTATGATTATCTTTTGTTGCGGCGTGATCTCTTAAATGATTGAGAAATAAATCCATAACCTATATTTAGACATTTATCTCCTGCCCCACGAATAACGAGAGCTGCTTAGTTCACTTCATTTATTTTGTATCAAGTAAGTTTGTATTGATCCCAGTAATGCTGTTTCACGGCTCCTGCCTGAATTCTGCCGATTTGTAGTTCCATCGCGAGATATTGATCGCTACTCTTGTGAGTATAAACGATCTCGATCTCGCGATTGTTTCGAAGTAACAAATTTTGAATTAAAAAATCGAGCATATTATTTTTGCCATTTTCGTAATTATAAGTGTTGTTAACAAAAATAAAGTGATGCAAAATATTATATCACATACATTTATAAATAATTTTATTTTTAAAATATAGTTATTATTTTAAATTGAATATCAACTTGTCAACTTATTTTCATGGTATTCCTTTGCTTGGTTTGGAAATACCCTCTCCTGAAGTTACTAATATATCTTTTTCTACAGATACTCTTAATGTCAATTTTGTTATCAAATCGCCCTAAATATCCCATTCACAAAAAGAACAAGGGCTACTGTTAAAACAACCTGAGTCCTAATTGACTGAGAGTTGACCTATTCATGAAAATGTAATTTAGCAACAGTACAGTACAGTCGACGAGTATTGGCTGACCTAATGTTGAGTTTGTTTCTATACTTCTGCGCATTGTTCACTCGGGAAGAAAATTATAGAAAGTAAGTCTTATCGTCTTAATCGCAGTAATTATCGAAAATTATCTAAAATTGATTCTGCGCAATCTATCTACCTATAGGTTTACTTTACTTGGCGCCCACGGCTCGTCGACCGTACTGTAACCCACCGTGACAGCTATTGAGAATTATTCAAAAGATACATTTCCGCAGTTGACAAGTATGATTTTAAACGTGGCTTTAATAGTTTGTAACGCCTCACAACCTGCACTCTGGCGATTGTCTCTTTGAGTGGGACACTTTGCTACGAGTATCTAGTTTGTCTGCAGTTTATTGCACTTTTCAGTTGATAATCAATCATTTTGTTGTATTTAAGGATCTTTACGCTTTCTCCAGCATAGAAAGATAGGCATCAGGAAGCGGGAACCTAGTATTAAGACACTCCGTTCTCCACGTAATCTCCGATTTTTAAGACATTGGATGACACATGGCGCAACCTACGGGATCGCGTAATATCAAGGCTTTCTCTTAAAAAAAATGTTGGTGTTAACAACGTTGAAATTACATGATTTGTTATTCTTGAATAGCTATAGTTAAATGGACAAAATTATTTATCTACCTCATTAATATTAGAAGAACTATTACAGATATAATAGTCTTGGAACTTCCGAGTTTCTTTTGTGATTTATTAAAGCAGACAATCTATTTAACAATTATAGCAGGAACGTGAAATTTCAGTTTTTTTGTGTTAAAAATAATTGTACATAGTGTATTAACACTATACAATTCTAAAAGCCATAAGCGAATTTAAACCCGCTACAAATATTCTCCAAGATAGTTATTTGCAAAGGCATCTGAAAAGAGGAAGTCGCAAGAGCAACAATACGTCCCAAAGGATTTTACCGCAGCGTCTCTACCGTACACTATCGTTGTTTTAAAGGAATACCTTACCGCTCGCGCTGGTGTGGGTTATTAAACTCCACTTTATACAATTTGTGTAGAGAATTCAATACAATTTGTGTGAGACGCATTCCAGAAAAGTCTGGAGTATGACTTTTTTGAAAATTATTGGAGACTTTCGAATGATAAATTGAAATTGAACTTACTTAAAGAAGAGCATGTATGATGTTGATGATAGTGGATAGACGAGATATGCACTGACCATCTGGTTAGGGATAAAGCCTGAATTCTCTTTATTTAATTAGGGTTTAAAACTATGTCGATTGCTGTTTGCCCGAATAAGAAAAAGATACTTCGTGGTAGTTGGTGAAAATGTTGATTTTGGGTCTGGTTCGCATTCTTCTACTAGAGCAAGGAAATTATATTCCGTAGCAGGAATTAAACCCATAGCCGTTTCGCTTACAGTCAGACTGCGCCACAATGATAACAATTTAACATATTCTGTTCTCTAATTTCATTATTCGTATAAAAAAAACAATATATGTACATTTTCTGATAAAGAGTTCTCTGTAATTTACATTTCACTCTATATTGCAAATTGAACAGGATAGACATCTGCATTCCATACAAAACTACCACCTTTCAATATTTCAATAACTTTATAAAGCCGGGTCAGGTAAATACTTGCCAAAAGATAATAAATTTCCTAATCAGTGTTATTGTTTTGTGATTGCCAACTGTATCCCTCATATAGCAAGTAAGGTAGGTAGGGTAAAGGAATCTTAATATTAAGACACTCCGTTCCTGTCTTTCTGGTTGACGACGGCTACGGATAAGATAATGTATCGACACTACCCTGTTGCTAAAACGTGAAACTGAAAAGAAGACTACACAAAGTACGCACTTATAACGTATAATTATTTTTAATCGTATGCAATTTTTTTATAAAATGAATTCGATATCTCGTATCTGGCGCATAGCTGAGATACATTTTTAATGACATTCAAGATAGATATTTGCAGGTGTATCAACTTATATACTATTTTTATATTTCACTTCGAAAAATAGCAACGCCCGCCCGCTCGCGGTCTTGTTGTGTGCGTAATACAGAGTGAAGCTAAAAAAAAGAATAAGTACGAAAAGCAAAGTTATAAGATTGCAAAGTGTTTCTAAGATTAATTCAGCTATTCAGCATCTGCCCTCGTCCTAATTGATCTCAACTTCCGCCATAGTTTGTGTATTCAGGGGATTATGCGAACCTCATTTATGTTCCTTGTTATATTCAGTTTTTTTTGTTTGAAACTTTGTTTCATTTCTTACAATTTTATTATTATTATCATTATTTTGTTCTATTTTCATGATTTTAAATGGTAGAGAGTATGAAAATACGATGGTGGCGCGTTATATTCTCAATTGGCAATTATTTTCATTTCCAGGCTATGGAACGATATAACGCGGCGTTGAATTCCGCCGGCGTTGAATTCTATCTCAAATTTAGACGTTAAATGGAGAATAGAATTTGTTAAACTTCGCCACTCAACGCTTTTAAGAATTGGCGGTGCGTGAGGAGCGAACTGCGTTAATGATGGCCTGGCCTAATGGTTTCCCTCTAGGCTCTACCTATCCTACTATATGCGGGATACAGTGAAGCTAAAAATAACAAAACAATACATAATTTTTTATTTTTTTTTATTATAATAAACAATACCAGCTATCACGCTAAATGCCTTGAAATATTACGTTTATTTTATATTTATAACTAGCGACCC
>FASU01055950.1:0-10297 GCA_001486225.1 Heliconius pardalinus sergestus
GACCCGACGTCCATATGTGTGTTATAAAAAAATCACGTCCATAGTTAAAGGTTAACGCTGTGTATTGCACTATTAGCCTCACTACTCTCTCTATAAATGATTTGCTTATATTGTCAATTTATGTTTAGACAGGCTGGGTGCAGGGATACACTTTACTTTCCATTTTCTGTCCATTTACTTTTGTTTTGCCTGCTGGGAGATAGAACGTTCATATTGTATATAGATCTGTATTACACATATCAATTTTACTGCGACAACTATGTCATAAAAAATACTTTCAAATTTTTAAACCAAAGTCATTGTAAGCAGTTATATATAATACTTCGTTGACAATATTAATACAGCAAGTACAGTACAGCGAACAAATAAAAACTGTCAAAATTGCCAGTATCTTTACGTTTCTCGCTCATATCTCTGGCCATGCACGTAAAACACATTGCATTTATATTATTACATTTGAAAAATACTACAGTCCAGTACACGTTTTGACAGTTCCTCTAATGAAATTTCACTGTTAGCAGTGATATCTTAGATTAATGTCACGTCGTACGTGACATACAGCTTATATGTATCAAATTGCAAAGGGCAAGGACCTAGTGTTAGCTTGCTTTTCGGAGCGGAACCCACAATATGGTTGATGTCACTATTCTTAGAATTTCTCTTTAATTTATAGTTTATATATATTTGTTTTCGCGACCAGTAGTGGCGCTGGAGCATAAGGGTGTGGCAAAGCGCAGTGTTGAACTCCGCTCCCAACACGTAATGTCTCCAGATTTCGGCGGAAAATGGGGAGTAGATTGTCTTAACATTAAGCTCCCTCTGCTTACTACATGCGGGATAAAGCGTAAGCTGAAAAGAAAGAATATATTTGAATATTGTTTATAAAATTAATTAAAAGCTTGTTACTTTGATGTTTTTTTGGTAAGTATATAATTAGCGTCTCAGGGAGAATTATACGTTTCTATTAAATAGTAATAAGAAAAAAAATCTTTCGAATCGCTTCTATAGTATACTCTCTAAATTCCTAAGGTTTATATCGCCTGAAACAACTACAAATAAAAGAAAAGATACATCAACTCCACAAAATATGTTGATATAAAAAATATAAAGTATACCAATACAATATACTTTACATTTAAAAGCTGAAGTAAATGAATAAAGTCGGTTTTCTATACAATTATAGTTTTTTTAGGTCATGAAAAAGTAGAATATTCTTTATGATACATCGCAGAAAAGCGCATTGTTTCGTTACATTTGAACCACAATCGTGTGCGTGTATGTGATTTACATAAACTTACGTTATGTTTACCTTTCACTATATTACATTACATTTAGATTCACTTATATCTCGCTAGATAGAGAGAATTTAGTGTTAAAACACCTTATTTTCCATTATGTTATTAATGTTTCCTAAAGTGATATTAAACAGTAAGGAAAGAAAAATAGTTTTCATTTCATTAATTTTAAGGTAGCGGGAATCGAACCTGTGCCTCTTTGTTATTTAACATCTCGCTATGTTCCAATTGACATACCTTTTCTAGAATATTGCTTAATCTCTATTTTTCGCCCATTTCAGGGACATTGGCTATTGAGCGGCGGAACCCAACACCGCAATCAGTCTTATTTACTTAGAATTGGGCTAGAATACGTATAGTCCAAATACACTTCGTGTCACTCTGTCTATTGTTATTTATTTTAATAATGAATGAAGATAAAATTTGGCAAAAAAAATTTTGAATGGTGAATACGAGCTGAGTTGTCAATAATAATTATTTTTGACTGGCACCGCCTGATACTCGGTATCGCGTGTCGGTTTCGGCTAATGTTCATTGTGTATTTTTCATAGAGTAATAAACCTTGCTTTAGTGAAAGAAGACGTTTTACCGTACAAATAAATTTAGGTACCATATGTTCGACTTGATATATATAGCTATAGCTATATATATAGCTATAGCTATATATATAGCTTGATATATATAGCTATTTATTTGAAATATGAACGTTTTCCATGTTTTACCTAATTTAATTTTGTATTTGTTGATGTTATTTTGAAAATTATTAGCCTAATTTACAAGTTGCTCGGAATTTAATCCACAAAGTTTAGGCGTCAGTGAATTCACTTTGTAAAATATAAAGAAAAAATAAAAAAAAACCACGCTTTTCTACAACAAGTGCTACTAATGCTATAGAATGTTTTTGAAAGTATATAGTACTAATACTGAAGAATCCAGTATTCAAGCCCTGGTTCCATCAACATACCTCGATGATACCATATTATTGTATTGTCACCTAAATTACGTGGAACTAATAAGCTTCATGGTAATAATTTATAATTATTTCAAGATGGATAGAATTTTGGCGCAGGGACGCAAGCAACAGGTTGTAGGTACGATTACCAGTTGAGGCAATAAGATATTTAATAATTTGATTTCTTTAGTGTCGAGTAAGCAGAGAGTAAATCTCATCGTTGAAATCCGCCATTTAAAACGCAATGCATCCAAAATTGGAAAGTCTTAACACTAGGCTCCCTCTGCGTACCCTGCTACATAAAAAGAACGTGAAAAACTCAGGTTTTTAAATTTAATTATATAATTAGTTACAAGTCGACCAAATAAAAATGTCTCAAAAAGATAAGTAAACACCACCAAACAAAATCCATAGTGCTCAGTGAAAATTTAGCAATCTAATAAAATTTATCTCCTATACAATTATACTGCAAGAGTACTTATAAATTTCAACAGAGAAACAATACAATAGAAAACAATACATTATTTATACTTTAGTACAATTTTAAATGGGTGCTTTATTGAATCAGTGAAAAACAAATACGTGTTCGTGGGTAATTTGCCGATCCTTATCCTTCACGCTATGTGACTATTGCTTAGCCTCACGTATAAAATTGTTTTGAAACTAAATACTGTATGCTAGTACCTTACGATTAAGAAAATAATAGATGAGGGTATTTGTTCATTCGATATACTATATATATATATATATATACTTCGTTAGTTTTCCAAGCATTTGGATTTATTATTGTTCAGTATATTGTCTTAGATTATTATAGAATTTCCGCGTTTATATTTTTTAGGGTTCCGTACCTCAAAAGGAAAACAACTAAACATTTATAGGATCACATTGTTATTCTTTTGTGCGTCTGTTAAGACAATTTATTTCGATATCGTATAAATATATTAATGTGAAATTAATAACATTTTTGATAGTTTACAGTCATTTTTACGGTCACTTGGAGCACAGAAATCAAGTGAAAGTCAACGCCAATCAAAGGATTACGCATCATTTGTGCTGAATTTTGTATGAAACGATGGTAGCTGCTTATTAATATTATAAAATTTTAATAACGCGATGAATTCAACATACAAACACCTTTCAAATTCAAAATGAACATAAAATAGTACTTGTTTTTTTTTGGTATCAGGCAACTACTATACTTCTCTAAGCAGCGTGACATTGGAATCAGTTACTCAACATATAATTGGCTAAGATGAGCGAACGAAGTAAAATGATTTATGATTAGGCCTTTGTGGTGTAAAGGATGATTTAGTATTACGAAAAGTTAACTTGAACCAGTTAAGGAGAAGGGGCACAAGTGCGCGACTGTAAACGCCGCAGGTTGTAAAATATTTAATATTTTTATTTTCTCGCCAGATAACGAGGCAAAGCACTGCGTTTAGTTCCGTCACTCAACACACAATGCCTCCAGAATTTACGGGAAAGTGGGGAATGGAAGTTAATGGAAACTGAGTATCTTATCACTTCCCAGTTTCCCTCTGCCTACCGTGCTATGTGCGGGATGAAGCGTGAAGCTAAAAAAATTAAGTTAAATTTAGTATTTTAAAGCACATATAAAGCTAAATACATTTAATGATAAAATCGCGGTAAAAAGAGCGGGATTCTTTACCAAAAAAAAGTACCATAATGTCTCAAATAATTAAACATATCGCTCACTTACGTATTTGGACTGTTCGAAATAGTTTTTCCGTAAATAGTCTTTCCGCGTTCATTAACATATTTAACTTGTTTTTAAATACAATTACGTCATCGTTTTTTCAAAGAGCCTGAGCGATGTATAGACAACGATAATCTAGTGTTAAGGCACTCTGTTCTTCATTATTCGTCCTATTTTGAGACATTGTATATTTAGAACCATTTAAATAATTTAACTACTTGTCACCAATCGCGGGAAGGAAATCGAACCCACAACTTTTAAAGTCAGGTACGGTCTATCATGGACTAAATGCTTTATCAAATAGCACGTGAAATGTATAATATTTTATATGTATATTTCTCTTAAAAATAATTGAACTTATTTGAATTCGGCAGCACAGATAGTTTATGACCTGGATCCATATTTCATACATTGAAAATTTTTAACCTAGTAAACGACATAGCTTGACGACTGCTATCAATATGTTTTAAACACGTATTTCATTTCTCTCTGAAGAGAACTCTGAAGCTTATGCAGAAAAAAATGTCTGCACTTTTTCTGCATACACATAAAGGCGCCGATAAATATATATTTTTAAATTTGTTTTTCACTTCACACTTAGGTCGAATAACCTAATGTAAAGGCTCCGTTCTCCGCTTTTGGAGACACTGCTTGTTAATGTAGAACTTAACGCCGCACGTTGCCCAACCAAAATATAATATATATTCACCCGAGTTTAAAATAATTACAATTTTGTATTACAACGAAGGTATTTATTATCAATTACAATATTATGTTGCAAGCAAATAAGATAGGCTTATCAAAAGGTCATTATCGTGAGAATCGGGAAATCGGAACCTTGTATACATCCACTGGGTCAAAAGTCACACCGTGCAGTCACGTAATATTAGAAAGAGCCTTACTAACATATAATATGTTGTAATATAGAATCAATGTTATCGTCTTGCTTAAGCCATGTTATTATGAGCATACGTGTTTTTGATGAGTGGAATTTATAATAAATATTATTAATTATGGCTGTTGGATATGAAATAATGGATAAATAATTATTACTTTTTAAGATTAGTGTTGCGTCACTCTCCTTTGTAAATTTTAGGGGCTAGGGCCCTCAGAAGCGCGTTTAATCTTAATAGTGTTTCAAAATAAACCTACTCCTGGATAGAAGCTATGAACCTATCACCATTTTTAATAACTAAGATCTTGACTGCTATAATGAAATTTTGTACAGAACAGAAATTAAGAATGCTATAAAAGTAAACGAGACATTTATGCCCTATTTTTATTTCATAATAAAAAATATGTCAAATCCACAATTTTGTCGTAAAACACGTCTATTTACATACTATTGATGTATGTAAAGGTAAAGCATATTTAAGTGCAGATAAATTGAAGGAAGCAAATATTATTGGAGGCGACGCGATGCGAAATGTCAACAACTGTCTTTCTTTGAACAGTAAAAAGTTCTAAGATAAGTACCTTAGATATACATATATTCTACGTTTGATAGAAAAGGTAACATTATCTAGTGTTGACAGACGGACTGACATGGCCAGCCAACAGTTTGTGACTAATCGATCTTGTACAAACAACCCTCGATAAGAAGGCACGAGACATATAAATATTATTTTAGATATTTATCAAATATATTTCAAAAAGTTACAAGTGAATGTAAACGCGATGGCTGTGGATTCGATTCCCACTCGAGGAAATTAATTATCTTCTTTCCTCGTAACAAGACTGCGCGGCGGAGTACGAAGAGTCTTAAGACTCCGTCTCTAACTCTCTAACTATGTTTTCGCTGGCTACAAATGGTAGATAAAAAATGTTTTAATCTTTTGTTAATAACATTTTTGTGCACATGTTGTATCAAGTAACACAAGTAAAACAATGGCACTTTAGCATTGACCCAAAGCGTAAAGAAGGACGTTTACAAGTAAACATATCATAAAAAACACTAATTTTTCACACTTTTTAGGATCTACCGTAAAACTTTTAACTTTTTTATAATCCCCATCAAAGCTTCATTTTTTGTGGATGAATTGTATTTTGTATAGAACAAATATTTGTTTCGGCGACGAGGCGGTAAACTGGTAACTAGTAGGACGTGCGGTCGCGCTCCACTGATTGTGGGATTATGCAGGAAACCAGACTATAACACCTAATCTTTTATTTTATTTTTGCCCTTTTCTAGACCAATTGTTATAGTTGACATAAGAAATGACGAGTACGACGAACGAGTACTTTGGGTTTTTCTTTTCCTTTCTTTGTGGGCCACTTAAGTTAATTAAAGCTACATGGCTTATGTGTTTAAGTGATTTCATTTTAACATTTCTAGATGTTTGCTTTTTTTGTATAAATCGTGATTTATATTATTATTACATACTAATGTTAGTTTCGTAAGATAAGTTAGCTATTATTATTTCTTTTTATTTCGTATTAAATTATTTTAAATATAAGACAGGCAATACACGTAATGTCTCAATTTCACGAAAATAACCATCAGATTTGGAAAAAGTCGACACAAAAAGCAAATGTATGTCACTCTGTGCCATTCATATTGCCATTTTTTCCATAAAAACGAAAGAGTCTTAATAACGGGATCTTTTCAATATATTTTATTGGTTCCACCATGTTTTATATAAAAGTAGAGCATGTAAAAATATTAAAAATTGTTCTGGCATACATAAGCTTAATTCAAAATTTTTAATTAAAATATTGAGAGCGCTCATCAGTACATTTATATTTTCATATTTAATTTTTTTATCTATGGAGTATAGATAAAAAAACGTAGTAATAATCTCTTCAAACGTAGTAATAAATAAATTAGCGTTATACGATAAAAATCGTTCATGATATCCATTTTTTAAAAACATAAGATGCCAAGCTCAATGGCACGCTTCACACTACGAATCCGAGAATATATTATAAAATTTCAATTTAAGCATAAATATAATAACAATCTACTCATAAGCTATATTTGATCGTCCAGAAAAAAAAATATCCTCACTTTTAGCCTGAGGTATAAACCCTGAACTATAATGCACCACGATCAACCCATCATTCAGCTCACCTTGCCCTCTAATTATAGTTGGTACTGCCGAAGGGTTCAGGGTACACCAGCTAATTATCGTACGCCCCCGGACCTTTCCCACGGGCAGTTCAAATTGTAAACCTACATACTACATACTAACGTGTCGAACTTCGCGGCTCTCTTATTTTCTAGGATATTGTTTTCGCTGTCATCGGAACTGCATTTGTTGGAATACTATAGACAGTATTATGTATTCATTGAAGAATACCTTAGACTAAAGTTCGTTTTGTTCTATATGAAAGTGAGCAATGGACGTGTGGCATGAGAAAGTGGGTGTAGAGTATCACATTACGTTACTTGGTACAAGGAGTTGTTTGTTCGGCTCCGTGAGAACCGTCGGAACTGCATAGGCGTGACATCGACGGGTTTTTGTTTTGGATTTTTTTTTCTGTATTGGTAATAGCTGCACTTCGTGATCATGACAATGCATGTTGGGTGTGAAATGTGAATATCTATAAGGAGTGCCTTCGTCTTAAACAATGAGTGACGTTTTGGTATTATATTTTTTTCTGTTGAATTTTCGAGGCATTACGTGTTGAGTGGCGAAACTCAACGCCGTGTTTTTGCCTTGGTACTAGAGCGACGATAAATATTAATAAGCAATAAATCATTCCCTCGAGTGAGAATCGAATCCACAACTGTCCCATTTTAGTCACACGCGCCATTTTTGTTATATAACTAACTAATTTTAAAAAACACTTGTAAAAAGGTAATTAGTCTTTGGTAATTTTATCTATAAATATTGAGATAAAATAATACTAACAAATTAGTTCAATGTAATTAATTTCTTTCCACATTAGAGAAGCAGGGACTAAGTTGGATCCACCGGCATCCAATGTTTGTGATTCAATTCTTATTCGGGGGCATAATAAAATAAATATTAAAATATAAAAAGAACATACCTATACCTTTCCCTATCCCTACTTAAGATTTAAATCCAATAAATAGTAAATGTTACGTAAGTCCTCTAATATGCACACCACATTAACCTATTTGATTTGCTCTCATATTTGCCTTTCCTCCCACCGCTTACTCACTACTACCCAAAAGCTGAGATAACTTGATGTTAATAAAGCGAGGTGTTCCTGTGGAATTTGGCAGAGATCGTCTAATTTACTCTCAAAGCGAGTATCTCACAAAAAGCGAAGGTTTTGTATCGGATGAATACATTTATTATGTCGTTTACAGTTTACGAGGCAATTACGTAAACTGTGGTTTCTTGGCGGAGACGATTCGTTTGAACTTTACCTATAACTAAATGTGCATTTCATTGTCCATCCCATTAGGTGTAAGATTCCATTCTAAGACAACTCTTTGATGTCTATGTAACGCATGCATTAAAGATTTTTTAACACTAATAATAATTATTATATACTTTTTTAATTAGTTTTATGCTGTATTACGCAAATAGAATTGTAGGCAGAGGCAACACAGGGTTAGGTCACTCCGTTCCCTACAACGAACTCAAAATCGCCATTTGTGCACTCTCAGGTGGTCTCACATAATCTACACAATAGGAGTAAATTTGCATCTTTCTCATAAAGTATTACGATAAATGAATATTAAAATGGCTGATTGAGGGACTATATAGTTTTATTTAGTGGCAGAACTCAACGCCACGCTTCGCCTACATCCTACACCAGAGCGAAGAAACTAATATATTTAATTTCCTCGAATGGGAATCGAACCCTTAACCTGTCGCATTTACATTCATTTAAATCCTTGTTGAAATCAGATATAATCTGGCCATTGAATACTTAATTCTATTATAACATGGCTGTCATTTTCGTTATTATTCGTGATTGCATAATAAATATGGTTGTGAATGGTATTTTTTGTATCTTTTGTTTTTTGTGAGGTTTTAAGCGTTTTTTAAGGTTCTTAGTCCAATCATGGTGCAAGGGCACAAGTGTATGACTGTGAAACGGCAGGTTGGGGGTTCGATTCCCACTCCAGGAAATGAATGTCTAATCACTAGGCTCCCTCTGCCTACCCTGCTACATAGGAGATACATACTTTACAACTCGTGCTCGTATCCTTTTTCTTCGTTTACCGTCAATTGTAGATAGATTCGTTCGTTACTTACTAATATCAAACGACATATTATCTAAATATTAATATTTAAGGTAATGTAAGAGGTTCGGGTTCAATTCCCCTTACGTTAAAATTTTTATACGTCTTAAAAAACGTATTTTTCTTTCCTTGTGTGTACGTATACCTAATTATTTATTAAATAATAATTTTTAAAAGACTTTTGTAATGTTAAAAATAACGAATAGAATCGAACCCACGATCGCCACTTTTACTATGAGATATTTCCCGATGGTGTCAATTAAATAAAAAAAATGATGTTACGAGTACGAGTATACCATTTTATTATACAATTTGGAGTACAAGCTAAGAAAACATTCGTATTTTGCAGTCAAATTTTCACGAATTCGTCAAGCATTCGTTTCATGGCAGTATTGGCAATTAGGCGCTTGACCATTGTTTTAAAGAGAAGTGTAGGGTTACCATATAAAATTCCCGAAAATCTTTTTTGCATTTGTAAAAAGATCTTTGCTGCAAATACGACGGTAGTGGGTTCAATTTTCACTCGAATGAATTATTATGTAATATTTTGAAAGTTGATGGGAAAGTGGATAACCTAGTGTTTTAACACTATCTCACACTACCTCAACCTACCCGTACATACAGCGTGACGCTATAAAAATATATATTACGTTAGTATAATGATTGAAAATAGTAACGCAGTTAATTTAAATAGGCAGTGGTTGTGAGTTCAAATCCCAATAAAATAGTTGTTTATAATTAAAATTAAAACACAATTACAATACAACACGCTTTATTTTAATGAAAACAAAAGAGAAATGTTAGAAATCAAAAAATCATTTTATAATAGATTTTAAAAGTTTATATAAATTTCATTTCTTTTTTCCATAACAACGGATATGTGATATAACATTTTTAAATCTTGAGAAAATTCAAAGTCCTCGTTCTAGTTCAATGCTGCTCTCCTGACACACACCGATCTAGGTGTAAAATGTTAGAGTGAATTTTGTCGACGTTTCGTATACGTATGTACTCGTATTTGATTTTTATATTAAAGGTAGTGGGATTGCCAATTTTGAGTTAAAAATGGGATATTGTTTTCGATGGAATACATTTTTAATACACATATTTTTATATATATTAATAATTTATAATTAGGTACTTACATGTCGGCGTGGGTGATAATT